>WNWK01004677.1:0-135066 GCA_009830355.1 Cherax destructor
GATCGGAGAAGGGCAAAGAAGACCGCTGACAGAGTACAAGCTAGGCGGACAAAGGCTACAAACCTCGGCAAAGGAGAAAGACCTTGGAGTGAGTATAACGCCTAGCACGTCTCCGGAGGCACACATCAACCAGATAACTGCGGCAGCATATGGGCGTCTGGCAAACCTTAGATTAGCGTTCCGTTACCTTAACAAGGAATCGTTCAAGACACTGTATACCGTGTACGTCAGGCCCATACTAGAATATGCAGCACCAGTCTGGAACCCACATCTGGTCAAGCATGTAAGGAAACTAGAGAAAGTGCAAAGGTTTGCGACAAGGTTAGTTCCACAACTCAGGGTCTGTCTTATGAAGAAAGGTTGAGGGAAATAGGACTAACAACACTGGAGGAAAGAAGGGTCAGAGGAGACATGATAACGACATACAAAATACTGAGGGGAATTGACAAGGTAGATAGTGACAGGTTGTTTCAGAGAGGGAACACAGAAACAAGGGGACACAACTGGAAGCTGAAGACTCAGATGAGTCAAAGGGATGTCAGGAAACATTTCTTCAGCCACAGAGTAGTCAGGAAGTGGAATGGACTAGAGAAAGATATAGTGGAGGCAGGAACCATACATAGTTTTAAGACAAGGTATGATAAAGCTCATGGAGCAGGGAGAGCAGAGACCCAGTAGCAGACAGCGAAGAGGCGGGGCCAGGAGCTGAGTCTCGACCCCTGCAACCACAATTAGGTGAGTACAATTAGGTGAGTACACAAGGAGAGGTTAAGGCTAAATAACCTGACGACACTGGAGGACAGGAAGGATAAGAGGGACATTATATACCCCCCTGGGTTGTCAGTGGTCAACACGCAGCTTAATTAAGCCCTCAAAGTACTTACGTATCTGCTACACAAATATAAATTATTCTAATTCTATTTTAGTTCAATAATTTAATAATAATTTTAGATCCTAATTCACCATCAGAACAACAACGTTAAAATTCTTTACCAATTTATTGTTTAAGAAGAGAAAGATCAATGTGTCAGGAGAAGCTTATACTGGGACAAGTTTCGCACTGAGAAGAATTTTAAAAAGTTACAGAAATGTTGTCCCAATAAAAGTTTTTTTTCTGGAACCTGTGTGTTTGTTTTCGTAATTTTTTTTTTACCATAGGCCATTGCACTCAGCTCTTCAGTGCATTCTAAAATTATACAAACAGTGTATCCCAGTGGTAAGAGTCGCGCCTCTTACCACTGAGGTCCGGGGTTCGAGACCCGGACGACCAAAAAAAAAAAAAAATCTAACAAAACTCAACTAGCTGAAAAAAAAAAGTAAGAGGAATGGTTACAATTATATTTCCTGTTTCTCAGCTTGAACAAGCCATTACCAGACCGACAACACTCTGTATCACAATCATTACCAGTTTCCCCACCATCATGTGAGGGGGAAGCACTCCACCTGTCGTAGGGAGATGATGGGTCACCCAATCCAATCTTTTCCTCTCAGTTTATAGCAGGGGCTGTAGGGTTGTTTGTACCACAGTGGTCGGCCAGATGTCTTGAACACTATAACTATTACCTCAGACACACACACACACACATCACACACACACACACATACACACACACACAAGCAATAATCTTCAAGTCAGTCGACAGAGGGCAACTGATGGAGGTGTGGATGAAAACCAATGTAGTCTTGTCTTTTTAAGAAAGGAGTCAGACAAGCAGCGATAAATTATAGACCAGTGTCACTGGCATGCATAGTATGCAAGGTTATGGAGAAGATTATCAGGAAAAGAGAGTTGGATCATCATCTAGAAAGGAGCGGAATTATAAATGGCAACTAACACTTCTTTAGAGATGGTAAATTCTATCACACAAACATACTAGAACTGTGAAGGCAAAGAGAAAGACATGGGTAGAGTCCTCATTTTCATTAATGCTCATTCTTATGCTCTCACTGACACAGATTGAAGTCTCGGTCTCAAGTCTGCCATTGGCAAACCAGTCATCTCGGAACCTAGTCGCCCCTTATCCCACGACGCTACATTCAGGCGCTCATAACCTGGTCTTTAATAACGATATTCTCATCACCACTGCGAGCAAAGGATTAGTGATCATCCTCATTCGTACGGAGTAAGTTAATAAGATGCAAAGAGTTACTAAGCGACACCAGTAGTAGCCGATTACTTTCCTAGTGAGAATCACAACATACTCAGAAAATCAGAGAGCAAAGAGCTCTTGTACCTGATCTCCACCAACCACAGATCAGGGAGACTTCATGATTACCGAAAACACACAAACCCAATTTGTCTATGAGACTCATCAACTGTGGAATGGTAAGCGCCCCGCATAAGCTAGTAGGAGTTTTAATGAAATGTTTATGGAATTAGTCAATTGACTACGATCAGTCAATCTCACCTGAAACGCTCGGGTGACCTTCTTAGCCGCGTGAGGGATATCAAAGTGAGTGAAGAGAAACTTGCAAGTCACTGCCTTATTCACAAATATACCAGGTGACCAAATAATTAATCCTCTTCGAAGGGTGATTAATGATGATACAGACTTAACTGTACCTTGCCAATAAATAACTGTTCTTATGTGCACTATTATTCTTCACACTACGATAGAGAAGAATTTAAGCAATGTTTGACAAGTCCTTGAGCATCCCACCCGCTTTATAGTGGTACTTGAGTAATAGGTGATATCTCAGTCTTATATAGCCTTCTGCTGTTCTATTATTCTTACTGGTCCATGATAATGTGAGAAATCACGAAAACTCTTGGTAATTTACTATTTTTTAATAGTGGTTGTTCTGCGCATATATATATATATATATATATATATATATATATATATATATATATGTGTGTGTGTGTGTGTGTGTGTGTGTGTGTGTGTGTGTGTGTGTGTGTGTACGCAAATCCTCCCAGATTGCCCTACCAGCCTTCTTATCCTCTTCCATAGCATCAAATGAGCTAATAAAACAAATTCTTCCAGACAACCTCAGTGATTCAGCAGGAATACAGGACCCTAGCTACACCAGTGCCATCACTGAATGGGAGACTCTTGCTGCTCCAACACCAAAACCTAGTGAAGAACTGGCCTACAAACAGTCAAGCTGGGATGGCCCCATCACTGAAAAGATACTTGCCAATATGCTTAGGGCCGTAACATCAGACAGGGAGACTGACCGTCTCCTAGCTGTGAGTGCACATCACTCTGGGGACTTCCTCCAAACAGTTCCCATTTCGGCCATGGGAACACGCCTCGACCCTAAGACCCTTCGTATTGCAGTGGCTCTGCGCCTTGCTGCCGCTATTCACACGGAATATACGTGTATTTGCAGCGATGCGCAAGCCGACCAATATGGTCTACATGGTCTTAACTGTTCTAAAACGAAGGGTTGGCATGCAAGACACAATGAGGTCAACGACATCATAAAGAGAACCCTTGCTACAGCTGGATGCCCAGCCGAGAGAGAGCCTCGATCACTAGCAGCCAACAACGCCCACAACCCAGCAAACCGCCCCGACGGGATCACCATCTATCCTTGGAAGAATGGCAAGCTCTTAGCATGGGATTATACCTGTGTGTCGACACTGGCTGACACCTACATCCTTCACAGTGTCGGGCGACAGGGAGGAGCTGCTGACCACAGGGAGGAGTACAAGATCGGCAAGTACAGGGACATAAGCCAACAGTATCAATTTGTCCCAGTGGGATCAGAGACCTTGGGAGCGTGGGGAAAAAATGCAACACGTTTCCTTAAAGAACTGGGTTCCAGACTCATCGACACCACAAGGGACCCAAGGGCAGCCACGTTCATGTTCCAGCGTCTCAGCGTGGCCATCCAGAGGGGAAACGCATGCTGCATACTTGGCTCGCGTCCGGCTTCGGAGGAGCTGGAGGAGATTCATAATTTTTGACATATTGTACCATTGTATTCATGTTCATGTTTGTGTTTTCTATCAATGTATTCTGTCTATTAATAAAGCATTTATATATATATATATATATATATATATATATATATATATATATATATATATATATATATATATATATATATATATATATTAGCACTTCGTGGGAAGCAAGTCAAAATCCACGACGCCCTAAGCACTGAGCCATCTCTCCTATAAACATCATGTACCCAGTAACACTGGCCATGTTTCATGATGCGAGGACATATATGGCTATAGAAGCTCAGAACTAATTTCATTCTACCCCCGTTTGAAATACCAATCATCAGGAGCAGTACACATATTATTGCTTCTCTAGACTTCCCTCACAAGTCATATTCCGCAGGTCTGGGACTAGGTTTACTGCAAACTTTTGATCTTTTTTTTCAGCTTCTTTATATGCTTTACCAGATGCGAATGAGTTCTCCCCTAGTGAATATTTCTGACAACTATCCTTAACTTAATTAAATTTGTCAATCTCACCTATGCTGCAGCGATAATTTGCCCTTCCCTTGTGGGTCCTTCTGGCTACCTCAGCTAGTGTGTCCACAATTGATCTGTTGCTCTCATCGTACTCGTCTTGCTCTCTTTGGTATTCAGTGGTGAGCTGTACATCAATGCTGTCACCACCTTGGGACCCCCGGTCCCAAACCTTTGTATTTTTCCAACTTATTCACGTGCTTAACCAGATGTGGGTTCCATACTGGTGCTTCATATTTCACGATGGTTCTGACATATGCCGAGTTTAAGATCGTAATTTCCTCTTTTCTTTGCTGATGTTTCTGAAAACAGTGTTGTGTGTTGGTATCAGTGTTGTGTGGTTGTCCGTGTTGTCTAGTGGTTTCATTGTAGTTTGTTGGTGCTAGTGTTATGTGGTGGTGAGCAGTGTTGTGTGGTTGTATACGTGTTGTTTGGTGGTTTTATTGTTGTGTGGTGGTGTTAGTGTTGTATGGTGGTGAGCAGTGTTGTGTGGTAGTGTCAGTGTTGTGTGGTGATGAGCAGTATTGTGTGGTGATGTCAGTGTTGTGTGGAGGTGTCCCCTTTAATAGGCGTATGCTCCAGCAGTTATTCGGTTAATGTGCTTCAGGTGAAATGCTTGGAACCTTGCTCACCCCGAGGTCCTTTTATTTCAGGGAAGTTTGTAGACTGTGTTACCTAGCCTGTACACAGTTTCATGACGTCTTTGTCTTTCTCCAAGTTTCATAACTTTGCATTTGCTGAGCGTAAATTCCAACAGCTCTTATCAAACCAGTCATACAGCTTGTCCAGAAGTATTTATCCTTTTTACTCAACTCCTGTTCACATTCTCTTCATTAGTCTCACATCATCTGTGAACAGTGATACCTATGACTCGATATCCTCTGTCATGTCATTTCATATACACAAGAAAGTATACAGGTCCAAATACTAACCCTTCGGGAACCCCGCTCATTTTACACGCCCATTCCGACACTTCCCTGAGAGTAACTCGTTATTTCCTTCCAGTTAATTATTCCTTGATCCTGCTTCTCTAGCTTTTATGCTAGTCTCCAATCCTCTCTCCAATCCTCTCTTTCCTGTCAAATTTTTGTTCCCTTACCAAAGAACTTGTGTAGAACTGTGAAACAGAATTTGCCATATCAAAAACCGGACTTGAGTCATTTAGGTGGGAAGTACAATGCTTGCACTATGAAGGAGAGGTTGGGATATGACAGTTTGGAGGAGCATCTGAGCTGTGATGTCTGCGCTCCTTTGACAAAAAGGTGATGGCGTGAATTATGGTGAAAGTGTTTCTTCTTTTTCCGGGTAACCTTTCCTAGGTGCGAGACTGCCGAAGTGTTAAAAAATATATATTCATATGTGTATGTGTGTGTTTGTACTCGCCTATCTGTGGTTGCAGGGGTCGAGTCCTCGCTCCTGGCCCCGCGCCCGTGGGTGTGTTTGTGTGTTTGTGAACCTATGTGAGTCTATATGCATTTGTATATTTGGACATGTGCATCATTTATACATACATAGTACGAAAGAGTATGGATTGTTATTACTTTTCTCAAATTTTCTTTCTTGGTACTAATTCTACTACTACGACTACTATTACTGCTAATATTATGACTACAACTACTGCTGGCACAATTACTTCTACTACTACTACTACTTTCTCTACTTAACACTACCATTATCTTTCATTTCTTTCCCCTCATCTACTTGTATATATTCTGACTGTCACTTGTCACTTAAGTGTAACTTATCAGTGATCCAAGTAGAACCGAAACGTCATCATTGTGGGTTATTTATGCATTGTTCCGAGGCACTGCATTGTGACTCTTATTCTTTCAATATATATACTTATAATGTATATATGATGATCATTATAAATGAGGAAGAAGTCTACGTATATTAGGATGGGGTGAGTGTTCTCACAAACACAAAGTATTAATCCACAAAATTACTATTTCATTTTCCCCTCTCTGTCTCTCTCTTCTCTGTTCTTCTCTCTTACCTCCTGTTTACGCCTGTTCTCAATTGCTCTTCCCTTTCCACGCCAGTGCTGGAAGCCCTAATATTTGTTGTCTTGTATATTAAGAAACTTTATGGCAGCTTATTATTTACACACATTAATGCCTCCAGGTCACTTGTATACTTCTCTTTACTGCTTCATAAAATAACTGTTTGAATTGCGATTTCATCTTTACATTAATATTTTTGGGAACTGAATATTTCAGAAATATGAATGCAGCGAGTATTCAGCACAATACACATAAAGTTTTTCTCTTTTCACTATTTTGGCATAGAGTCATTTCATACAAAATTATATATATATATAAATTTTGATTCCTCCGGTCTGTGATTTCATTTTCATTTGATGGTTTATTAGCCAAAATTGCTTTGCTCTTTGAAAGACATACTCTCATGTTTACTTGGCTTAGAAGGATTTCAATGGGGTACAGAAGATACCGTTATCGTTGCCGGCCTAGCTAGTCTAAATCTAGGTTTGCATATGCATACACAGTATCATATATTGCATGTGTGCAAATTGTATGGACATTAGTATTGAAAGTTTCAACGATTTACATCTATCCAGTGTAGTCAGCGGAAACATGCAAGCCCGCCTGTCCTGTTTGCTTGCCTGCCTGGCCATCTCTTTGCCTGTGTATATGACGGTTTGTCCGACGGCCTGCCAGGCTGCTTGCAGGCCTGCTATTTTGTTCTTTTGCCTGTTCTCATGCCTGCTTTTATGTGCTCTCATTCCTTCTTCCCTGATAGCCTTGTTTCTGCCTACATATCTGGCTACATGTCTGTCTTTCCCTCTGTTTGCTTCACTTCTTGCATGCCTGCCCATCAGCCCTGTGGCCTTGTTCAAGATTGGTCGGCGGAAGTGATTATCCCCAGAGCCCTTAAGAGGTAGACAAGTGGTAGGTGTGTGTAGACTATCTCCTCTTTTTAAATAATTTACGCTAAGAGTCTCAAATATTATCCAATAGATCCAGACCAAAAAAAAAAAAATTACCAAGACATGTAGTTAACTTCACTTAAGTCCTTCCCAATTTCCACATGGTAAATTAGTAGGTTAATAGTCCAAGAGTAACAGTTCAAATCCTAAAAAAAATGAACACACTTGCAGCTTTGTTTTTACTCTTTACTAACATGTAAAACAAATTGCGTAAAATAAGTGTTTGGTGCTGCGGGCATTTTTTGTACGTATATTAAATATTAGTGATAGAGAAAGAGCTTATGCTCGTAGTGCTCTGAAATCTATAACAATTTGGAAGTAAAAAATAAAAAAAAATTTCATTAGCTGTAGCACACACTCCGTCATCTTCAAAAAAAAAATATATATATATATATATATATATATATATATATATATATATATATATATATATATATATTCCTACTAGCTGGTAAGCAGATTGCCTGGGACTACACCTGTGCCGCCACAGGTGTAGTCCCAGCTAGTCGCAGTGTTGTTATTGATTCAATACCATACGTTCATGGTTACAATAATATAAAATACTGCTCGTGGAGGCTAGTACACGAAACGCAGAGTAGAATGAAATTAGCTCAGGGTCACCCACACCACCGTAGGATTGCGTGGTCCTGTGGGATACATATACATGAAAGACAAGCCACGGGGGAGGGGGAGTGGAAATCTTTAGCTCAAGTACTTTCACACTTCTCAGTGTCATCAGGAGCTATGCAAAGTTGCAAGACAACAGCTGAAGAAGTGAGGGGAAATTTTCTCAGAGTAGCGCAGTGCGGGTTTGTCACCTGCCGCAGCCTCTGTCGAAATGTGAGCCAACGGTTTGGTGCCACCTGGCACCACCACCATCCCCCATATGGGGTAGGAAGGTTCTAAGATGTCAAGGATTATGAAATTAGAAGATATAACAGCCAGCCCCAAACTTTTTCTAGCAGCTTAGAACAGGTCATGTGACTTGAGAAAATACGTTTCTCAGTGGATACTATACATATGGATTGCTATTATTCTGTGTAACCTTTTTAAATAATAAAAGAAAGGAAACGAATGTGCTCTTTTGTACGTTTAGATGTCCTGGTCTGGGGTACTCGACTGTTCCCAGGGGTACTCGACTGTTCCCAGGGGTACTCGACTGTTCCCAGGGGTACTCGACTGTTCCCAGGGGTACTCAACTGTTCCCAGGGGTACTCGACTGTTCCCAGGGGTACTCAGAAGTATCTCTTCATCTTTTCCTAAATATTGTCTACCAGTCTTCTCAGTATCGATTAATATGTCTTACTTGGGAATCTTCTATAACATTCTGATAATATTTCTATGATCCAAATTTCTACTTCTAATATCCTTTAACCCCACTATCTATGTTATCACGTAATCTTGTGTAGCTGTTAATGTATGGTACAGTAACAGCTAAACGCGTTATATAACCATTCACAACAGACGTAGCATGATGTTTTGGTGCGTGTTGGTCGAGCGTCACCAATCCATCATAAAACTACCTGGCATAATGAGGAATCCTGTGATTTTGTACAGCATTGTCGTTTACGCTTGTGTACAACAGACTCTACTAAATAGCTATCGAGCGTGTATAATAACATAATTTGAGTTATATACGATATTCCTGTCATATTTCAAGAGAGACGATTCAGTTATGTTTCTTTCTATGACAGAACTGTTAGGTACAATAATTTGGGCAGCAGCCCACCCCGGTGGGTGATTACAGGAACTAACGTGGTTAAAGATAGCCTTCAACTCTATCATCCGCTAATATCATTATTATTATCATTATCATATTATAATATTACTAAGAACCTAATACAATATACCACTAAACTAGTTGCAATCACCATGTTGCAATCAACTATGTGTACCTTGTACCACTGTACCTAGACAGGTTAGGACCTCAATAAGTCTCTGCATTTCTTTTGGGCTATCCTACATGAACTCACATATCTACTTCCTTACTACAGATGTTATATCGCTCAGGTTACAGTCTGTATTGCAGCACACCACCTAGACCACCTGTAGCATTACGATACCTGTATGCAGTAGTAGCTGGGTGGGTTATAACGACGGTCACGGAAGACCTAACATGATATTTACAACAGACCTAACATATTAAATATCGACGTTCGCGACGGATTTAACAAGATGTTATATAATATATCGACGTTCATGACGGGCGTACCATGATGTTCAGTTTGCAGACTCTGGTCGAACATAACCGAAACATCACGAAACCCTCTGGCATAAGGAGCAATCCTGAGCGTTTGTATAACATTATTGTTTAAGGCTGTTCACAACAGACTTCACTAAATAACTTTCGATTTTGTACAGCCCATAATTTGAGTTATATACGGGATTCCTATCCTACGATAGCCCAAAAGAAATGCAGAGTGATTTATTGAGGTTCTAACCCGTCTAGGTACAGCGGTACAAGGTACATATAGTTGATTGCAACATGGTGATTGCAACTAGTTTAGTGGTTTATTGAATCCGGTTGTTAGTCATATTATAATGGTAATGGTAATAATAATGATATTTGCGGATGATAGTGAATAATAATGATAGTAATGTCGTTAATAAATCAGGAATTGCCTAGTTATTATAAGAAAGAAAAGCCTGAATAGGAGAATTGACACTGGCATATTAATTGACACTGAGAGAATTTCCTGAATATTCTGGAATGGTCTGTGACACAGAGTGACAAAATGAGGGATTTATTCCCTCTATTTCATTAGTTAGAAGGTTGTTCACATTAGCTGCATTCTGTATGTAAATGACCCACTATTGTTTTGTAACTTCTTACGTCACATGACCTGTTCCCAGCGGTTAGAATCTTATTAAAACAAATATTATATTATCACACATGAGGTCTATCACGTCTTTCAGATATTGAGAGTATTTCTGTAAAAACGAATTATAACTTTATATTAAGAATTAATCAAATATATTCTTTTCAAATCAAATTCAAGTGAACTATTTTCTAAGAAAAGTGAAATAGAAATAATATATATTTATAATGTATTTAAATATATAACATATAATGAACTTTCCACCTTATCTACCCAGTTCACAATCCATTACTTGCTATGTTATTCTGAGCTATATTTCTCGGCTCTTAAGAACTTTGCAGTATTTTAAAATCTTAAAACAAGTTTTACAGCTGCTTGGTACATTTAAGCTTTTACGACATCATAAGTTTTTCGAGTTTTATCTCGTTCTTGAGTTTGATAATAAACTTCAGAAGCTGTGCAAAGTAATTTTTATCAGTAATTTCTTTTCTTGGTCTGACGTTGTCTTGAGCCCAGCAAGCGTTCTGGTGTGGACCGAACACTATTTTGCTCCATAAGTCTGTCTACATTCCACGCAAAATTAGAGAAACTCCTTTTTTTTATCCATCGGTCAGCATTTCCACCAGTTAGAGTTGTTCCACACCATTCCCCTCTCTCACCATAACTTCCTGCACCTCAGTGTACATCGTGACCCTCCAGTGTACGCCCTCCACACACACAAACTATCCAACTTATCCAGTCCATTTCCCCTTCCGCTTGGTTAGGCTTCACCGTCATCCCTCCTAGCCCTCTTACCTTTACAATAAAGAATTTTCTTGGAGTACAAGGCAGTAGCTGGACTTTCTGCAATCATTGAGGAAGTTATAGTCCTGAATATCTAGATGAAAGACACCTACTGAAACACTTTTGTTTCACCAGACAACGAAGGGAACACACAACAAAAGGACTATGAAATACTTTTATAAATATTACTGTTATATTGTACTGTCAAAGTATCATTTAGAAAAGCACTTGATTCTCCCGTTCTGAATAATTCATATGTTAACCACTCCATTGATCGTCACTTAGAGATTTATTAAGAAATTCTGAGTGAAAAATTACCCATTTGTCACTGTATAGGATTTTGTTTCCAGATGCGGCGGACAGAACAGCATTATAATGCTTTGAGACTCGTGTTTGTCAGCGTAAATTGCTTATTCGTTTTTTAAAAGCACAGCTCACCTCTACAAGGGGGACCCCACCCTAAATCCCCGTATGCCTATCAAAATTAGGTGCTCCCACTCTCATACACAGAAACCAAATAAGATACGGACATGGAAGATTCATCATTTTATATATTTTAAGGCTTCATGAAGGATGAAAGTTCTCCACTATTTTATTTTTTTAAATGTACCCGAAGCATATGAGAACTATTTGAATCGCAAAACAATCTCGAAAAAAAATATGGTAATCATTTCTTCCATCCCAGTTACACGCCTGTAACTTCTTCAAAAGAAATAGTTACATAACTTTACAGCTTTCAAATGAATCTAAAATGACCAAATGAAGTACAGGAGAGTAAGAGGAAATTATAAAAGCCTCATTGTTAATCTATCGTCCCACAGAAAGAGAAAGAAAGAAGCAATCATAATTTCAATAGTAACTGAAGCGATCAAAACTACTAGACGCAGTAATAATAGTACAACACTGAATGTTATAGAGTTTTGCACGGACATTTACAGAGGCCTGTACAGGGTAACCCCTTCTTGTTGCAGCTACATACGTGGTTTTCGACAACCGCACTTTATCAGCTCCTGGCACTCTGCTACAACTTGTGGGATGATAACGCACTGTGGAACAGGCTTTCTTTCAACTCTTCCAACCACTGAACAGTAGTCAGGTTCTCAGACTACTGGGTTACGGGCAGATACCCAAATCCTGGCCTGATAGAGAGCCTTTTGTCAGTGATGGTACAGAGCATTCCTGCTCCGTGGAATCATCTCTACATTCTGATTTCGCTGGCGGAATAACTGCTTCTTGAGGTGGTTCACCGAACTTATACCTTAAGAGCTGACTTTCTATCTTCAGTTTAATATAGAGCTGTAAAGAACCCATAACTTCAGTAACATCATCAAGATGTTACTGACTTACAGCAGTGACGGCAACAAAGAGAGGAAGAGCACTGAAATTTCAATAACATCCTTTATTTTCATAATCCGTTGATACCTTCCAGTGCCGTAGCTAATACTTGGTAACAAATGTGGCTTAGAATTGAGGAAAATATTAAGTAAAATAATCACTTCATCAAAGTCGGAGATCCTCATCATAATGTTTGAATAATCTGTCCTCAGTGCATGAAGAATACAGCACGAGGTGTGTGTTTGCTTCCTCTTTGTAGATGTCTCCATACATGTCTTGGTCTGGTCTTCAGTGTTTGACTGTCTTCCCATCAACACTGGAGATTTAAACATCACCTGGAGAGCACTGGATCTCGAGAAGAGCTTCTCCCAGGAACTGAAAGTCTTCTACGTTGTTTTTGCTGTCTTTGAGAAGGCATTTTAAAGGTATTTGCACCATCGGGTCGACTTTGAACACATTCCTGGTCATAGTAATGATCTGGTGCAGTCTTTGAAGGACTCTTCTCTATAGGTATTCCAAACATTATGGAAAGAGAGGACACCTTCCTGACTGTCCTTCTTGAAACACGTATCTTTGTAGTTTTTGAAGTTGAAATTCCACCTCGGAGAAGCATCGTGTGAATAAGTGTTCCACTATCTACAACAAGGCAGTCATACTACAAGGATTGGTTCACTGAAAAATAACCCAGTTAATTATTAACTTCTTTCTCAAGACACTTGGTAATATCCGATTTCTTTGAAAGTTACATCTCTTCTGGACTCTTTTCAGTGGACGGAGGATAAGCTTGTGTAATGTACATCTGGCCGAAGATCAAGCTGGAACCCTTTAGAAGCACTGAATTTTCTTCTGAATGCGTTTTGCTACTGGATTTAGTTTAAAAAAGAGTAAGAAGTTCTTTGGTTCTCCTACTGTTCTTGTCCTCGCTTTTTAAAATTCCAGATTGAATCATTGTTAACACAATTTTTTCCATCCAAACTCACTATATCTTCTCCACTTA
Organism: Cherax destructor; assembly: GCA_009830355.1. Classification (NCBI taxonomy): domain Eukaryota; kingdom Metazoa; phylum Arthropoda; class Malacostraca; order Decapoda; family Parastacidae; genus Cherax; species Cherax destructor. The sequence goes on from WNWK01004677.1 coordinate 13,314, forward strand.
TAGGACAACAGCTTCGAATGACAACATGAAGATTTCTGAACATCAGAGATGAAGTTAGTTCTCTGCTTTTTTTTCCCTCTTCATGAAGAAAGATATCTAATTTCTGGTCTGTGTAATCTCCCCCCGAAGTCCTGGAACAACTGAGTTAGCAATGGTTCAAAATGGAACCATTAACGGGAGATATTGAATCTTATATTATTCCAATCACTTCTCCAGAACTCTTCATTATGTTGCTCATAACATGCTTTTAAAATACAAGCCACTATATAATACCGAGGTGGTCAGCAGTGAGGACATTATTTACTCTTGCTTCACTGTATATCAACTTAAGATGGTCATTTTGGTTTCATTTGAAAGCTAACAATAAAATATTTGTTTTTAAATTTTTTTTAATATATGGCTGGGTAGGAAATAGTGATTATGGTACTTTTCTCGAGAACTGTTAGCTGTGCTGCAGGTTTATTTGACAATAAAAATAGTGGGAAATTTGATTTCTCTTTCATCAAAAAACATCTGGGTTCTAAAATATGTATGGCAGTGGAACATAGGGTTTTCATAGGCCTATGATGTTTCGGGGATCCTTTCGAAACCCTAAGATAAATGTTTTAATCAACCCTTTGGGATCGATTACTCATAACTCAAGGAATATGGAAAACCCCATGGGAAAATTTAACATGTTATCTGAATCGCAACTCAGGTTTACTCCAAGCAGTCAGGCCCACTGAGACATATATATTAATACTCTCCCACTTCTGTTTCTTCTTTTCTTCTCCTTCCTCTCCATTTCCCAAATTTTCTATTAACTTTCACCAGATACAACAACCAGACGCACAGAATCTTCCTCTGTTTTCCCACCTCATCTTAGGATGACAGGGAGATAAAAAAAGAATTCAGTAGAAAGTTCAAAGAGGTTTTCACAAAAGAATCTGTGAGACACCAAGAAAAGAAGAAGAAAGGGGTGTTTAGAAGAAAAAATGGAAGACAGATTAATAAATAAATGGGAGACATTCTAAGGAAATTACCTGAAACAAAAACAGAGGAATTGAAAAAAGAAATGAGCAGAGGAACTGTGTGATCCCATGGCAAGAATATAATGAGAGAGCTTAGCACTCACTGTATCTTTACCTCCTCCCCAGTGCTGGGTCACCTTGACATCGTTGCAAGGTTCGTACGGCTAAACTTGAGAACCCCGAACTTAGCCCCCCTAATTTGGCTTAAATAGGATGGATTTTTCCCATACTTAAAATTTCCTATCGGTGATTGTGGAAAGGAGTTACAATATGTTACTCTCCTTGTGCATCCACCAAATGTAGTGTTGAAGTAGTTCACACACACACACAGGGCCAGGAGCTATGACTCGACCTCTGCAACCACAATTAGGTGAGGTGAGTTAGTTGAGTACACACACACACAGGGCCAGGAGCTATGACTCGACCCCTGCAACCACAATTAGACGAGGTGAGTTAATTGAGTAATCATACACACACACACACACACACACGCACACATGCAACAACAACTAGGTGAGTACACACACACACACACGCGCACACCCACACACATACACACACACTCTTAAGTCATTTTGGGTTCCAGGTGTGGTGACTGATGAAGTGTAACTTTTACAGTTCCTGTCAGTTTGCCCTCATTCATTACTAGCTGAATGCTATTAAATAGGAGATTTCGCTAAACTTTGTACTGTTTGTTTTGTGTAAGCTATCTTGGGGCCGTGCCCTAGGTAGGTTAAAGGTTGGTCCGCGAAAGATAGTCGACACTATATTTGTTACGATGGTGTGAAGTGTTGGATAGAGTGGCAGGGCAGTGACTTTTTCTAATTAATCAGCAGATAGTCTCCCAATTTAAACTCCCTTGATAGGGTTTTGCTCTGTTTTCTCTTTCTATTCAGAATCACAAAACAGAAAACAAAAAACAAAATTAAATCTGGCAAAACACCTCTCTTCCTCCCCAGCTATCCCTGCGAAAGCAACCCCTGACATCCCCTTCTGGAGCATGTCTTGTGGAAACAACACACAGCCAGACCCAACTGGGCACCTGGTTGCTGTGGCTAACCTTGGTCCTCTTACTGTTCCTATTTCTGAATTTAACTGTGTAGATATCCCAGTGGATAAGAATGCTGACGTTATCTCTATCTTGAGTAGGGTTTGTGAGGTTATTTCCTTCACAGCTGTGGTTACGGTACGTTGCTGAAAAGGACTTAAATAAAGTGATGGGTGATGGTGCATTGGAGGGATGTGAGGGAAGGAGACCACAGTGTACCAGACATGGATGGTGGGAGGCACTGACAACGAGAATGCTGATATTAATTTTACAATTTTTAACCAGTCGTCCTGCCCTTCAGTATGTCTGCTTGCCTATCTGTCTTCCTGCCTTTCTGTCTGTCTGCCTGTCTAAATGCTTGTCTGTTTGCCTACTTGTTTGTCTGCCTGTCTGCTTGCCTGTCTGTCTGCAAGCCTGTCTGCTCTTTCTTGTCCTACCTGCCTGTCTTGGCATGTCTGACGTAGTCTGCCTATTTGCTTTTCTTAAATAGGAAGATGGTGGAGGGTTCTGTGAGTGAGGAGGGTGGGAGACCATACGTGTACCAGACTTGGACTGGAAAACAAGAAGAAAGTAATTATTAAGTCTGCCTGCCTGCCTTCCTGCCTGCCTGCCTTGCTGCCTGCCTGTCTACCTCCCTCCCTCTCTGCCTGTCTGTCTGTCTGTTTGGATGCTAGTGCCTCCGGATATTTCAGGATATGGCCTATGATTTATTTTTATCACCCAGAAAACTCCAGAGTGTTTAAGCAACAAAAACACTATAATGGAAGGTTAGGTATGTTCTGGAGTCTTGGAGAGTTACGATATTTTGGTGAGACTATACGTCTTCTGAAACGGATTAATATAGTTTTCCTAGCTGCCAGCAAAGCCATTTCTACAAACTCCTGAGGGTAACGTAATTTCGTAGCAATGTCAAGGATTTTCTTAATTTCCTCACCAAGAAACTCTGGGCTGCACACTCGATATTCTCTCAGAAACATAGTGAGAAAGACACTTCTTTTAACTCTTGTTCCATGGTTGGAGCGTAGTAGTGGGTATGTGAGCAAACATTAGTGGCCTTCCTATATAATGAAAACGTAACCCGGTGGATTAGAGCATCAAAGAATTGAAGTTTAAAGCCAACTTCTGCCTCCACAGTGAATTTAATAGACAGGTCAAGAGCGTTAAATCTCGGTAAAAATGTGTTCAGGTCCATCTCATTCGGCCAAAGACACTACGAAAACTTTCCTGGCAGCTGAGAAAACTTATAAGACTGAACCTAGAATGACACCTCAGATTAACAATGTGCTGGTTCTCCCATACAATGAGAATTTATCTGTCCTGCCGAATGTCCTAAAAAGATTCAACGTACAAGTAGTTTTTAAGAATTCAAGGACTTTTAAAAGCATTTTGATCAAGAATTCCCATCAACACCGTGTTGGCGGTGTTTACTGGATTAAGTGAAATGGCTGCAACTTACCTTACGTGTAAAAGATTGGGAAGCCTCTGTGATACGGAAAGCTCAGGAATCAAGTGTGATATTCAAAGCCTGGTCACAGACCGGGCCGCAGGGGCGTTGACCCCTGGAATTCTCTCCAGGTAAACTCCAGGTAAACACCTGATGTTGTAACAGTCCTGCAAATTAGCCAGAAGATAAAGCCCTAGTTCTTTGTACCTCATGGCTAGAAAGAACTGTTTTAGAATCAGCAGTTATAAAACATGATTAACGTTCATTATATAATACTAGTTTTAGATTATTTAAATTTTATTCGTTTATAATTGAGGCCATCTTACATAACCTGAAGCCGGATTCCTATACAAATGCTTTGGATTGTCTTAAGTGTCATAATTCCGCTCCACCAGCGTCTGCTCAATAGTTGGGTGGGATAGATAAACTATAGACGTCTCCCTCCAGATGAAATATAGACGTTTCCCTCTTCTTATGAATGAGTCAGCCGTAGATCTATTTTCCTAAATATTACATAATTTTCCTAAGACAATTGACATACTATGTATCTATATTCAGAATTGAAGTCTTTTATATCGTATCTTAGTCTGTCCGAATTTTTGATAATTGTCATGTCACTAACGTTATGTTTGCTAGATTATTACTACATTATCAGTGCTTGTGGGCTGGCTGTTTTCTACTGTTTTAATAGTCTGCCTTCATTTTTCTGGCACTTAGCGCTGGTCTGCTTGATGTCATCTACCTCATTTGAGCTAGAATCGTTCCCCTGAACGAATTCTACTAGAAGTTCTTACTCATTTCTGCAATATTACAAGCTTCTGATGATGTGTTGATTGCAGCACGAAAGGCCTAGATCTATCATTCAACACCCCCTGTGGTTGTTTTGCATCTTGGATCACTTATTTTATTTTATTAACACATCGGCCGTTTCCCACCAAAGCAGGGTGGCCCGAAAAAGAAAAAACTTTCATCATCATTCCCTCCATCACTGTCTTGCCAGAGGCATGCTTACACTACAGTTATAAAACTGCAACATTTAACATCCCTCCTTCAGAGTGCAGGCACTGTACTTCCCATCTCCAGGACTCAATTCCGGCCTGCCGGTTTCCCTGAATCCCTTCATAAATGTTACTTTGCTTCCACTCCAACAGCACGTCAAGTATTAAAAACCCTTTGTCTCCATTCACTCCTATCAAATACGCTCATGCATGCTTGCTGGAAGTCCAAGCCCCTCGCAGACAAAACCTCCTTTACCCCCCTCCTTCCAACCTTTCCTAGGCCGACCCCTACCCCGCCTTCCCTCCACTACAGATTTATACACTCTCGAAGTCATTCTACTTTGTTCCATTCTCTCTACATGTCCAAACCACCTCAACAACCCCTCCTCAGCCCTCTGGATAATAGTCTTGGTAATCCCGCACCTCCTCCTAATTTCCACACTACGAATTCTCTGCATTATATTCACACCACACATTGACCTCAGACATGACATCTCCACTGCCTCCAGCCTTCTCCTTGTTGCAACATTCATCACCCATGCTTCACACCCATATAAGAGTGTTGGTATAACTATACTCTCATACATTCCCCTCTTTGCTTCCACGGACAAAGTTCTTTGTCTCCACAGACTCCTAAGTGCACCACTCACCCTTTTTCCCTCATCAATTCTATGATTCACCTCATCCTTCATAGACCCATCTGCTGACACGTCCACTCCTAAATATATGAATACATTCACCTCCTCCATACTTTCTCCCTCCAATCTGATATCCAATCTTTCATCACCTAATCTTTTTGTTATCCTCATCATCTTACTCTTTCCTATATTCACTTTCAATTTCCTTCTTTTACACACCCTACCGAACTCATCCACCAACCTTTGCAACTTCTCTTCAGAATCTCCCAAAAGCACAGTGTCATCAGCAAAAAGCAGCTCTGACAACTCCCACTTTGTGTTAGATTCTTTATTTTTTAACCCTTGGACCATTTATTCTCGATTATTGCATATACAGTGTATATGCATATATATATATATATATATATATATATATATATATATATATATATATATATATATATATATATATATATATATTATTTTTATTTTATTAACACATCATCCGATTCCCACCAAGGCAGGGTGGCCCGAAAAGAAAAACTTTCATCATCATTCACTCCATTACTGTCTTGCCAGAAGGGTGCTTTACACTACAGTTATAAAACTGCAACATTAACACCCTCCTTCAGAGTGCCGGCACTGTACTTCCCATCTCCAGAACTCAAGTCCGGCCTGCCGGTTTCCTGAATCCTTCATAAATGTTACTTTGCTCACACTCCAACAGCACGTCAAGTATTAAAAACCATATGCCTCCATTCACTCCTATCAAATACGCTCACACATGCTTGCTGGAAGTCCAAGCCCCTCGCACACAAAACTTCCTTTACCCCTCCCTCCAACCTTTCCTAGGCCGACCCCTACCCCGCCTTCCCTCCACTACAGATTTATACACTCTCGAAGTCACTCTGTCTCGTTCCATTCTCTCTACATGTCCAAACCACCTCAACAACCTCCTCAGATCTCTGGACAATCGTTTTGGTAATCCCACCTCCTCCTAATTTCCAAACTCCGAATTCTCTGCATTATATTCACACCACACATTGACCTCAGACATGACATCTCCACTGCCTCCAGCCTTCTCCTCGTTGCAACATTCATCACCCATGCTTCACACCCATATAAGAGCGTTGGTATAACTATACTCTCATACATTCCCTCTTTACTTCCATGGACAAGGTTCTTTGTCTCCACAGACTCCGAAGTGCTCCACTCACCCTTTTCCCCTCATCAATTCTATGATTCACCTCATCCTTCATAGACCCATCCGCCGACATGTCCACTCCCAAATATCTGAATACATTCACCTCCTCCATACTCTCTCCTCCAATCTGATATCCAATCTTTCGTCACCTATTCTTTTGTTATCCTCATCACCTTACTCTTTCCTATATTCACTTTCAATTTTCTTCTTTTACACACCCTACCAAATTCATCCACCAACCTCTGCAGCTTCTCTTCAGAATCTCCCAAAAGCACAGTGTCATCAGCAAAAGCAACTGTGACAACTCCCACTTTGTATTTGCTTCTTTATCTTTTAGCCCAACACCTCTTGCCAAGACCCTCGCATTCACTTCTCTTACAACCCCATCTATAAATATATTGAACAACCACGGTGACATCACACATTCTTGTCTAAGGCCCACTTTTACTGGGAAATAGTCCCTTCCCTCCTACACACTCTAACCTGAGCCTCACTATCCTCATAAAAACTCTTCACTGCTTTCAGTAACCTTCCTCCTATTCCATACACCTGCAACATCTGCCACATTGCCCCCCTATCTACCCTATCATACGCCTTTTCCAAATCCATAAATGCCACAAAAACATCTTTACCCTTATCCAAATACTGTTCACCTATATGTTTCACTGTAAACACTTGGTCTAAACACCCCCTACCTTTCCTAAAGCCCCCTTGTTCATCTGCTATCCTGCTTTCTGTTTTACTCTTAATTCTTTCAATAATTACTCTACCATACACTTTACCAGGTACACTCAACAGACTTATTCCCTATAATTTTTGCACTCTCTTTTGTCCCCTTTGCCTTTATACAAAGGAACAATACACGCTCTCTGCCAATCCCTAGGTACCTTACCCTCTTCCATACATTTATTAAATAATAGCACCAACCACTCCAAAATTATATCCCCACCTGCTTTTAACATTTCTATCTTTATCCCATTAATCCCAGCTGCCTTACCCCCTTTCATTCTACCCACTGCCTCACGAATTTCCCCCTACACCCACAACTGGCTCTTCCACACTCCTACAAGATGTTATTCCTCCTTGCCCTACACACGAAATCACAGCTTCCCTGTCTTCATCAACATTTAACAAATCCTCAAAATATTCTCTCCATCTTCCCGATACCTCTAACTCTCCATTTAATAACTCTCCTCTCCTATTTTTAACTGTCAAATCCATTTGTTCTCTAGGCTTCCTCAACTTATTAATCTCATTCCAAAACTTTTTCTTATTTTCAACAAAATTTGCTGATAACATCTCACCCACTCTCTCATCTGCTCTCTTTTACATTGCTTCACCTATATATATATATATATATATATATATATATATATTTGTGTGTGTGTGTGTGTGTGTGTGTACTCACCTAGTTGTGGTTTCAAGTGTCGATTCACAGCTCCTGGCCCCGCCTCTTCACTGGTCGCTACAAGGTCACTTTTCCTGCTCCATGAGATTTATCATACCTCTTCTTAAAGCTATATATGGATCCTGCTTCCTCTACATCACTTCCCAGACTATTCCACTTTCTGACAATTCTGTGACTGAAGAAATATTTCCTAACATCCCTTTGACTCATCTGAGTCTTCAACTTCCAGTTGTGACCCCTTGTTGTGTCCCATCTCTGAAACATCCTGTTTCAATCCACCTTGTCAATTCCTCTCAGAATTTTATATGTCCTTATCATGTCTTCCCCCCACCCTTATCCTTCCTGTCCACCAGTGTCGTCAGGTCGATTTCCCTTAACTCTCTTCGTAGTGCATACCCCTTAGCTCCGGTACTAATCTTGTTGCAAACCTTTGCACTTCGTGTGTGTACTCACCTAGTTGTGGTTGCAGGGGTCGAGTCATAGCTCCTGACCCCGCCTCTTCACTGGCCGCTACTGGGTCACGCTCCCTGCTCCATGAGCTTTATCATACCTCTCCTTAAAGCTATGTATGGAACCTGCCTCCACTACATCGCTTCCCAAGCTATTCCACTTCCCGACAACTCTATGACTGAAGAAATACTTCCTAACATCCCTGTGATTCATTTGAGTCTTCAACTTCCAACTGTGTCCCCTTGTTGCTGTGTCCCATCTCTGGAACAGTCTGTGTGTATGTGTTAGTTACCATTTTGTCCTAGGCACATGTCGATTTGACACTAGGCCTGTTGTATGTATGTATGTATGTATGTGTGTGAGTGTGTAAGGAAACACTTCGAAATGTTTCCGCCCCGTCGGGAATAGAACCCGGGCCCTCCGTGCGTGAAGCGAGAGCTTTGTGTGTGTGTGTGTGTGTGTGTGTGTGTGTGTGAGTGTGTACTCACCTAATTGTGGTTGCTAGGGTCGATTCATAGCTCCTGGCCCCGTGTGTGTGTGTGTGTGTAGATACAGACATTCATATATACAGTTACTTTTTATTAATTTCTCTCTGTACAAAACACACATGTTCACAACATACACACACAGAGACACACATACTCAATTTATTGAGAAAGAAGAAAGCGAATAATGAAAGAAAAATTATTGTAAATCTCACAAAGAGCGTATTTGTCTCACTAGATTTTAAATTGTTTATTGCACTATATATATATATATATATATATATATATATATATATATATATATATATATATATATATATATATATATATATATATATATATATATATATATATATATATATATAATAGATAGATAGATAGATAGATAAATAAATAGATAAATAGATATATATAATAGATAGATAGATAGAAGAGAGAGAGAGAGAGAGAGAGAGAGAGAGAGAGAGAGAGAGAGAGAGAGGTACCACCTCTAGAACTTTACTGGGAGCCCTCATCCTCAGAATACATTGACAGATAACACAAACATGAACATGAATACATTGGTACAATATATCAAAGATTATGAATCATCTCCAGCTCCTTCAAAGCCGGACGTGAGCCCAGTATGCAGCATGCATTTCCCCTCTGGATGGCCACGCTGAGGCGCTGGAACATGAAAGTGGCTGCCCTTGGGTCCCTGGTGGTCTCGATGAGTCTGGAACCCAGTTCTTTAAGGAAACGTGTTGCATTTTTTCCCCATGATCCCAAGCTCTGATCCTACTGGGACAAATTGATACTGTTGGCTTATGTCCCTGTACTTGCCGATCTTGTACTCCTCTCTGTGGTCAGCAGCTCCTCCCTGTCGCCCAACACTGTGATGGATGTAAGTGTCAGCCAGTGTCGACACACAGGTATAGTCCCATGCTAAGAGCTTGCCATTCTTCCAAGAATAGATTGTGATCCCGTCAGGGCGGTTTGCTGGGTTGTGGGTATTGTTGGCTGCTAGTGATCGGGGCTCTCTCTCGGCTGGGCATCCAGCTGTAGCAAGGTTTCTCTTTATGATGTCGTTGACCTCATTGTGTCTTGCATGCCAACCCTTGGTTTTAGAACAGTTAAGACCATGTAGACCATATTGGTCGGCTTGCGCATCGCTGCAAATACACGTATATTCCGTGTGAATTGGGGCAGCAATGCGCAGAGCCACTGCGTGTTCCAATTGCCGAAATGGGAACTGTTTGGAGGAAGTCCCCAGAGTGAGTGTGCACTCACAGCTAGGAGACGGGCAGTCTCCCTGTGTGATGTTACAGCACTAAGCATATTGGCAAGTATCTTTTCAGTGATGGGGCCATCCCAACTTGACTGTTTGTAGGCCAGTTCTTCACTAGGTTTTGGTGCTGGAGCAGCAAGAGTCTCCCATCCAGTGATGGCAATGGCATAGGTAGGGTCCTGTATTTCTGCTGAATCACTGAGGTTCTCTGGAAGAATTTGTTTTATTAATTCATTTGATGCTATGGAAGAGGGTAGGAAAGCTGGTACTGCCGATGACGAAAATTTACATCAACAAGGTAACTGCCGACGGTATAAATTAATGCCTAATTCTAGCTCCTTCAAAATGGTCATGATCAGCCGGGACAGGTTTACGTCACAGACAACAGGTCTGCGCCATAGGTGTGGGAGGCATAAAATAAAATCGTGTTGTGTGTTGGCCATTCTGGGAGCCATTAAACGCTTTTTCCATTTCTTTACATTTGTTTATTATTCGCATTTGCTGCATTTTGCTTGCATTTGTTTCGTGTTTATATTTGTGATTAGACAATAAACATAATTCTGCATTTCTTTAGTGTGATTAAACACTGAATATACAGGGAATATTATGCTAATAAATAAATACAGGAGTAAAACATATGATCCATAAAAAAAATTAAAAAAAAAAAGGAAACTGTTGTAAAAAAAAAATATTAAAAGAGCAACTTCCGCCAAGTGGCAAGCATTCATGTTGCCATAAATCTAGCACCAACCTCACCTTCAAACCTTCATATCTCGATAACTAATGGTCAGTAGTTTAGCGCTTCTATTTGATTATAATAATAATAATAATAATGGTCAGTATTTACTTATTCTTGTCTAATTATACTACTAAAATCAAGAAGTTATTTTTGGGGTAAGACATAATTTTTTTTTTCAAAATCGCCATAACTAAGGGCACAATTGAATGCAGACCCGTCGGATCTGCATTCAATTGTAAATGTTTAATTGTGTAAATCCTTAATTGTGTAAAGCAAGAATGGTACATCATAAAAAACGGTCGCATAAAACTCCATGTCATTACGTTGCAGAAGTACATTTTCAGTGTAGCCAAAACTGTCTGGTCAATACAGATTTTATAGGTAGCTTAGCCAGTTGAGGGCCACTGTATAACCATCGTCGAGAAACACTTGCCCTTACAGAAACACAAGAGATTAGGCAACATCGAGCAGTACTAGTTGACCTAGACAATACTGTCTGTAGAAGAACTCAAAAAAAAAGAAGCCAAAATAGAACAGCAATAGATAACCTAGACAGTTTTGTCAGTACAGCAGCACAGCAATATTGACCACAGAGCAACACCTGTCGACCCAGACAGTACAGCAGCACAGCAATATTGACCACAGAGCAACACCTGTCGACCCAGACAGTACAGCAGCACAGCAATATTGACCACAGAACAGCACCTGTCGACCCATACAGTACAGCAACACAATGTTCACAGCAGAGCAGCATCAGTTGAGACCGACAGTATTACCAGTACAGCAGCACGGCAATATAGCAAACACAGAGCAGCACCACTTGATCCAGGCAGTACTGCCAGTACAGCAACAAAACAAAGTAGCCAACAGAGAGCACCATAACTTGACCCAGATAGCAGCAGTATCAGCCAGCAGTACTGGTTCTCTCTCTCTCTCTCTCTCTCTCTCTTGCTTCCCTTCTAACAATGGTCAACTTTAATTAAAGCCTTAAATTACTCCACAAAAAATGTTGAACAAATATTGCATCCACTCTATATCTTGCACACTACAGGTAAAAATACTTTATATAATGTGAACGCACACTTCGCGTTCCTTCAAGTTTTAGTGGTGGTCCGGTTTTTTTCTTCGATGGTTTCCAGGCGATATTTTACATAGAGAAATAACTGGCTTCTTATTGGGCTGATTGGAAATTTTATGATTTTTTTGTGATTTTTTTTCTGTGCAAAAACTGAAGAATTCCCATTCTGAGAAACTTCAGATTTAAAACACTGATGCATTTAAGATTCAGTTCAACACAGTTTTAGACTTCTACGTGCAAATTTTCCATATTTTTAACATTATATAAAAAATAAGACATTGGATTCCATGCGATAATTGAAGATGCCTATTTTGAACAACATAAAGTGTAAGTACGTGTAAGAACCAAGTGTAAGAACCAGTTTTATTAAACAGTTTTAGATAATGCTTTCGGTATGATAAAATGGATCCACTGATTGGCGTCAAATTCTCAACACTAATGAATCATAATTTAAGGTAAGATTGATTATCAGCTTCATAGGGTAGAACATAATGTTATATTGGTTTACACGGAAGAGAGTCTCCTCTCTTTATCAGCATCAAATTTTCAGCACTAGTGTATTACCTAAATAAATGATTGGGTCTTTAGTGGGCTTTGTAGATGCCAACATATATCGTTCGTGGGTACAATAATATAATATACTGCTTGTTGAGCTAGTACCCCAAACAGGGAGTAGAATGAAATTAGCTTAGAGGCGTCCACACCACCGTATATATATATATATATATATATATATATATATATATATATATATATATATATATATATATATATATATATATGCAATAAAATCACAGTAAACAGGTGATATCACAATATGCACAATAACCACTATGAAAAATAGAGAAATTCCAAGCGTTTTCGTGACTACTCACATTATTAAGGAACTATAAAGCACAAAACATCAACAAGGCTTATAAAGGGGCAAGACTACACCTCACAATCACATCATAACAAAGACCGCACCTCACATTAGCTTGACGGGTGCCGTAACGCTAATAGATGGGGCACAAATGGGGGTCACCCTTTTGAGCTCCATCCATTTATCGACCCCTTCGATAGTCCCATCGAGACTTAGTGGTTAATATCGACCTTAGAGGTCGAATTGACCACTTTGAGGAACCCTAGTTTATTAGTGTCCTCAAGTTTTCAAAGTTAGCTTCTCTTCCTTGGATACAGCACTCTCAATGTTGTAATAAAAATAAGTCTGCCTCTCGACTTGTTCTCTGACTCTGCTCAGTGACTTGTTCCTTAACCTTTTACCCGATCAGTTCTCTGACTTTCACCCTTACTCCCGGACCAGCTCCCTGCCATGTAATGGGTCACTCCGTGGCAGAGGTCCACAGGGACCCACGAGACTTAATTATCCATCAGTGTTCAGCCCAGCATGACTAGTGTCAGGACTCAGGTGTCCAGCATGGCTCTCCTGCCTGGCTCCTACCTTGTTACTCTTATCTTCTCTTCTACCTAATTCATACCTTGTATTTCTCTCTCTCTCTCCCTCTCTCTCCCAAAAAAAACTCCAAGAAGGTAAAATAAATATTTTTTATATGAATAACTGAAGGCTATTTATTATTAATTCACTTAATGATTCTTAGTTTCATTCGAACAACTGTTTAACAACAAAATTAGTTTTGTCTGGATAAATATTATTGTCACTAAATCTTGCCCCTACAAAAAAAGGGAAGTGACGTGATCCAGCAAGTCAGCCATGAACAGCGTTCGATAGGATTACCAAAAGAGGATGATATGACTCCGTGTATGTGAAATATTAACCTGTCCATCACTTAGGACATTTATTAGGTTAAATAGCGCCACCTGATGGTCTTGAGAAAGTTAGTAGTGGGCAAAACGTCGCGTAATTAAATACATAAAGTTTTTCACACATATCTCTGTTTCACACCTTGTTGTAACTGATATACTTAATATATATATACAGGTACCGTTTACGATATTTTTCATTCAGAATGCTGTCATGATTACCAAACGAATTTATCTCTTAAGAAATGTTAAAATAGATAGTCCTTTATGACCCAATTACACTTTCAAAGCATTTAAAATATAAACTTTCATAAAAGGTGAGTTTGACCATCAAGGTACACTGTATATATATATATATATATATATATATATATATATATATATATATATATATATATATATATATATGATGAAATTAAATATATTATGATCAAGACGAAGCAGTAAAAGGTGACTTCCATACCCGGAATATATGATGAAACAAAGACAGGAGATTCTCGAAAGAGACTTTGTAATACAAACTGTTGTGTTTTCAATAGTTGATAGATTAATAGAACTACTAATTATTGTTCAGATATGAGTAAAGGTATAATGGTATAACTAGGAGCCGTCTTCCTTGTACCAGTAGGCAGTGGCACACCTAAGAAAGGTATAAGCCTGTTAAAATCTTGTTACATGTTAATCGTTTGGAGCAATGGAGAGGTTTTCTGCTCGAACTTTTTAAACAGCGTAATCAACCAATGTTTCCCTAGTCAGTAATCATTGTGGTATGCTTTGGTAATGACGTATCAGGTATCTATTACACTCAGGTGAATTTGGTTTTTAACAAAAATACACCTTCGTCAAAAGTAGTCGATAAACTTAAGGTAAATTATTTTTTGAATGTAAATCAAAATAAAAAGTCTATATTACACAGTACTTAAAGAGTTTTCACTACCACGTTAAATGTTCGCCATTGAGTCTCAGCAGTCTGTTACACTGTATGAATTTCATGTCTGAAATCTCATTTAGGTACTGAATCTAGCACTAACTAAGCCAAGTGTGTATACTTCTTCTCTGTGTAGGGAAGAGTTAGACATGTTCTAAAATATGCCTGGAAATCTATCGCAAACCAGCCTATGTTATGGAAAACCTGTAATGGTTTTAGTGTACCAACGCCAATGTTAGTATAAAACTAAACTAAAATTGTCTCAATCTCATTATGTATAATGTGCTAAAATATAATACTGTAACTACCTCTCTTGATATATAAATCAATGTTCAATTCGAACCAACTAGAATATATATGTCTAGTATTAGTTTAGTCTGCCCGAAGTGCCTCGGCATGACAGTGGCTTTCTTTGCCCTTGCAAATCAATATTGCAATTACACATTATAAACTATGCATGGAAATCGACTCCTTATAATATGTTAGTCACACATTGTAAACTTTGTAAAGAAATAAAAATTTGAATTTGAAGTCAATAACTACATGCTCTTACCACATTTTAGACTACCAAACACCGAATAACAATATCTAGTTTTCTAAAATCTACAATATATAAAAAATTATATCAACAAGTTACGCGTTTTCAAGGCAAAGAAACAAGAGTAAAGTGAGGAAGTAAAGTAACATATCATCAACAACACTAATAAGGCTTAAAACTCTTAAAAATATCACAGTACTTTGTGTCACATTTCGGCCAAAAAAAAAAAAAAAAAAATATTTTGCCTGAATGAGAATAAATGTGTTACATTTGGCACCACAATATAAGGCGAGATATATATATGTTACCCTCACCTGAGCTCCCAACATCATGTTTTGAAGCAACACTTTTATCTCCCTCAGTATACGAGATATCTATGAAAGAGAATGTGCAATGGATGTGAGAGGGGGTGCCATAAAACGATTAGAAAAGACTAGTTCAGATGTACTCGGGAGAGAACGAAGGAAATATCAACAAATATGGTTGTATATGTGAGAGTCCAGATGAAATAACAAAGGGAGATCAGATTTTCATGGAATTATCATTTAGCTAATGCAAAAAAAATATAGACCAGAGGATTTTTCGATGTGACCAGAGTGTTTCTCTCGGAAAAGACCCATGCATAACTTCTGTTATTTTTATGCATGTCAAAAAGTTTACATTAATGTATGTTGATTTTCATTATAATAGTCAGTGTCTCATATGCCATGCATCTTATACATCATTAGTGCCTCCCCAATGTGTTCTACTCGACCTATTCACAATTTTACTCGACTTTTGAGCTCAGGTCAATATTTACACATCTAGTTTATTGAAAATATTATTTACAACATAAATTTGGAACCTTCGGGCTCATAAGTTTTAGTAAAGTGTCTATAGCAGTGTTTATTCTATATTTACTGTAATATGTGTTTTTTAAATAAAAAAAATAACACACGTGTTATGTGATATATGAGTAATATGATGATTAATTGGTGTCATGTCTCTTAAATTTATGGAAATGTTTTAATTTATGTTATGATGAAGGTACTTTTCCTTGGAGGCCACATTTTGTCAGTTGGTAAAAGACCTTTTAATTAAATAAGCATTAGATGTTCATGACAGTTTTTTCCATGTTTACCTTTACTGTGTGTGCGGCATTCATGAGAGTTTTGTGAGCTTTTTGTACATAATTTAGGTATAATGTCTTGGACGTAGGTTCCTTATATAATATTTTTTAATCATTTCCTTTGTTTTGGGGTTCATTAAACTGTGTATGGCGAGTTATCATAGTAGATTTACAATTGGTGTGTAATTTTTCAAAATGTTATTCGTGATGTGCTTTATCGGATATGTTTTTGTTTAGTAGTTTGGACATACTATTTGTACGTCGTTGAAATTTTGCCCATGTACTGATTAACTAGGTGTTGTTTGTTCACAAGTCCTTTTTGTTTTTTAAATTACGTGGTGTATTATACTGATGGAAATTATGTGATTTATAATAGGGAGTAATGAAATAATTCTCATAGTATCCCCATTTTCTGTGTCCATTTTTAGCCTTATGATAAGTGTAGATGACATTGGTCATCATATTTTGTTTCGTAAGGTTTGATCACCTCAGACGTATTCTTATTTTTCAGTTTTGTTGTCGGTATAATGTATTGTTGATGATTGTATCCCCGTTTGTGGACATATACAGACATGTGCCTGTATGTATGAAAGTTATTTTTAAATAAATAAAAAAAAAATATCATTTAAAAATTTTACACTCAGTCTCATAGGGTTTGAAAAATTTACCTACCTTTATATGCGCTTTCACATCTCCGAACATCCAAATCTATATTTGAACTCAAAGCTTTCCCCTGATATTTAAATGTTTCCAAACCTTTCCAATCTCTCTTGACCAAACTAGATTTCACAGTGAGTTGCTTCTCTGGTGCGTTAATTAACACCTCAATGCTGTTACCATTTACATACAGTATCGTTTCTGGACGACTTTACGTACCTTAACGACATTCTCTAATCTTGTAAACGTATAGCTTAAAGCCCTCTCAGCCATTATAAAAGAACTCTAGGAGTTCTAATTACAGGTTCTCCTCTCTTAATATAGTCTCTGTACACGCACCTCCCCTTCCCTACCGATCTCCAACCACCCTTTCCCAGCTTTAAACCGCTTCCCCCTCCCTCTGGCCCCCTCGTTTCCCAGTCTCTCTCTCTCTCTCTCACCAACCCGTGGTACTGCTATGTGTCACCAACCCGTGGTACTGCTATGTGTCACCAACCCGTGGTACTGTTGTGTGTCACCAACCCGTGGTACTGCTATGTGTCACCAACCCGTGGTACTGTTGTGTGTCACCAACCCGTGGAACTGCTATGTGTCACCAACCCGTGGTACTGTTGAGTCACCAACCCGTGGTACTGCTATGTGTCACCAACCCGTGGTACTGCTATGTGTCACCAACCCGTGGTACTGCTATGTGTCACCAACCCGTGGTACTGCTATGTGTTGCCAACCCGTGGTATTGTTATGTGTCACCAACCCGTGGTACTGCTATGTGTTGCCAACCCGTGGTATTGTTATGTGTCACCAACCCGTGGTACTGCTATGTGTTGCCAACCCGTGGTATTGTTATGTGTCACCAACCCGTGGTACTGCTATGTGTCACCAACCCGTGGTATTGTTATGTGTCACCAACCCGTGGTACTGCTATGTGTTGCCAACCCGTGGTATTGTTATGTGTCACCAACCCGTGGTACTGCTGTGTTGCCAACCCGTGGTACTGATATGTGTCACCAACCCGTGGTACTGTTGTGTGTCACCAACCCGTGGTACTGCTATGTGTCACCAACCCGTGGTACTGTTGTGTGTCACCAACCCGTGGTACTGTTGTGTCACCAACCCGTGGTACTGATATGTGTCACCAACCCGTGGTACTGTTGTGTCACCAACCCGTGGTACTGTTATGTGTCACCAACCCGTGGTACTGCTATGTGTCACCAACCCGTGGTACTGCTATGTGTTGCCAACCCGTGGTATTGTTATGTGTCACCAACCCGTGGTACTGCTATGTGTTGCCAACCCGTGGTATTGTTATGTGTCACCAACCCGTGGTACTGCTATGTGTTGCCAACCCGTGGTATTGTTATGTGTCACCAACCCGTGGTACTGCTATGTGTTGCCAACCCGTGGTATTGTTATGTGTCACCAACCCGTGGTACTGCTATGTGTCACCAACCCGTGGTATTGTTATGTGTCACCAACCCGTGGTACTGCTATGTGTTGCCAACCCGTGGTATTGTTATGTGTCACCAACCCGTGGTACTGCTATGTGTTGCCAACCCGTGGTATTGTTATGTGTCACCAACCCGTGGTACTGCTGTGTTGCCAACCCGTGGTGCTGCTGTGTGTCATCGACCCTTGGTACGGCTATGTGTCACCAACCCGTGGTAGTACTATGTGTCACCAACCAGCGTCACTGCACAACATTCCCTCCCCTGACGACTGCTCCCTGACGACTGCTCCCTACATCAAACACACAACTGTTCCAGCAGCTCAGCCATCCACTTTATATAAATATATACATTTACTTTGCGTGTACCCTCAACTGGGACACATTTTTATTTTTTGTCGTTTTACCTATATGATACAAAGATCTTATAAAATATTATATCTGAACTATCACACCTTCATGGTCAGACTTATATATATATATATACACAATGGCCTGTAACCTTTACATAAATGAACAAAATACTGGATTCTTGTCCACTAGATATTGCATACTTATGTTGTTTAATTCTGGTCTCAAGAGATTTGCCAGTTTGCCAGAATATTGTCCATAATGGTGAAGGTTAAAATATTTTTCACAAAAATACAGAGTGTGTTCTTTGTCAGGCGAACAATTTAACTTGATGTTGGATAAATGTGCGTGGGACAGGTTTGTGCGGGTCCTGTTTGTGTGAGGTGTTGTCACCTCCGAGTGAGGTGTTGTTACCTCCGAGTGAGGTGCTGTTACCTCCGAGTGAGGTGTTGTTACCTCCGAGTGAGGTGCTGTCACCTCCGAGTGAGATGCTGTCACCTCCGAGTGAGGTGTTGTTACCTCCGAGTGAGGTGTTGTTACCTCCGAGTGAGGTGTTGTTACCTCCGAGTGAGGTGTTGTTACCTCCGAGTGAGGTGTTGTTACCTCCGAGTGAGGTGTTGTTACCTCCGAGTGAGGTGTTGTTATCTCCGAGTGAGGTGTTGTTACCTCCGAGTGAGGTGTTGTTACCTCCGAGTGAGGTGTTGTTACCACCGAGTGAGGTGTTGTTATCTCCGAGTGAGGTGTTGTTACCTCCGAGTGAGGTGTTGTTACCTCCGAGTGAGGTGGTGTTACCTCCGAGTGAGGTGTTGTTACCTCCGAGTGAGGTGTTGTCACCTCCGAATGAGGTGTTGTTACCTCCGAGTGAGGTGTTGTCACCTCCGAGTGAGGTATTGTTACCTCCGAGTGAGGTGTTGTTACCTCCGAGTGAGGTGTTGTTACCTCCGAGTGAGGTGTTGTCACCTCCGAGTGAGGTATTGTTACCTCCGAGTGAGGTGTTGTTACCTCCGAGTGAGGTGTTGTCACCTCCGAGTGAGGTGTCATCTCAGGGTTTAACATATAAAAGGTACACTTCTCTTGCCTCATCTTCCTATTCCTATTCCTATTAAGAAAGTTTTCAAGTAAAGGAAGAAACAATATATTCTTGGTTGAATATGTTTCTTTGTCCTTTTTTTGAATTTCAAAATGTACTTCATGCAATTTTAAAAGACTCGTCAATTAATTTTTTCTTAATATTTTAAATAATATTTTATTTCAAAAACTTTCAATATGTCCTCATCTTTGAACTCTGGGCTGCAAATGTGCAGAGTTCTCAAAATCGTGGAGTAGAATACAAAACATTTAACTGTCACGATGAGAAGAAGAGTAATGTACAAAATAGTAGTTATTTGTTGGTTTTCTGAATATTTTGAATTTAAATTCCTAGTTCCCCTAATAATTAAAACATCCTAAAAAGACAATGATTAATTTTGTTCCAACATAATTGGTTAGCACACGACCCTTCAGAACCTTCTCGGTATTGCTTAAAAATAAATACAAACAGATCTGCTCCTTATTAGGATAATTCTAATGAAGGATTCTATTTAAACCGCCATTTCGCTTCTTTATATTGAGCGTAATTCCTATAGATTCTCAATAATGTGAGTGCATAGTTCACTCAAATTAGATGAATGTCTATTAACAACTAATAACCTAGTTAAGTAAAGCATCTAACAGATGCAGCATCCCCATTTAGGAAAAAAATTAAAATTATATGCTCATTGTTGCCAAGATTCTAAGTACAATATCCTTATATCCTGTATATCTCACTTGTAAACAAAAGCAGCAAGAATATGACTTGAAAACAAAAGCAGCAAGAATATGACTTGAAAACAAAAGCAGCAAGAATATGACTTGAAAACAAAAGCAGCAAGAATATGACTTGAAAACAAAAGCAGTAAGAATATAACTTGAAAACCAAATCAGCAAGAATATCACTAGAAAACAAAAGCAGAAAGAAACATTCCCCCAAAAAAATGTTTTTCTCAACGGCACATTCAGTTTCTTGAGTTCTCTGTTAACTACACAATATCCGCCTCTTCCTACCCTCTGTCCTGACCAGCAGATATTGCACGAAGCTCCATGAGCGATACTGCAAGCAGGACACGGCAGGGTGTATGAGTGATATGAAAGGCAGGCAGGGTATATGTGAGTGATATAAGGAGCAGGCAGTGTGTATGAGAGTGATATAAAAGGCAGGCAGGGTGTATCAGTGATATAAAAGGCAGGCAGGGTGTATCAGTGATATAAAAGGCAGGCAGGGTGTATGACTGTTATAGGGAGAGGTGTTTGTTGCAGGCAACAGTCACCATGCAAGAGCACATGGTTGGAAATGGGAAGGGGAATGAGTGGCTGTATGTATATATGTATGTATATGTGTGTGTGTCAGAGACACATTCCTTTATAACCGTACATTTAACACTACCAAAAATATTCCAGCTAATCGTTCACATATATTTAACTAGGCCCTGCAAAGTCACCACCTGCTCCCTGAAACTTCTCTATAGTTACCAATCAGTCATTTTGCAAAAAAAAAAAAAATAAAGTCTGGGTTCTTAGCACCATCAACAATACCTGCAACAGAACACAGTTGTAAATCGAAAAAAAACACGATGCCGAGTGAATACTGAGATTTTTTTCCACAAACAGTATGGTAAAACAATTAAATGGAATTCATGGAAGGGAATACATTTTAGGGACACGGGAATTTTTAAGGATATAAACACCGAAAACGAGATCAACGAGAAGCGCTCTCCTGCTATATACTCGTAACAAAAAACATAAAAAACACATAAATCTCATCCTAATATTTAAAAGAAGGTGACGGACACACGTTAATTACCTCTGGTTATAATTATCATTCGCTGGAGAGTGATGGAGATGTTGATAAAGAAGAGACAGTGTAACACCTTTAGAGAACTAGATAAATCTTGGAAATAATTACACAACTTCAAGAACAATTAATTTTGAATCACCATCCTGCATGAAAATTATAAAAATCTCACATAACTAAAACAACAAAGAGGAGGAAAGGTACATTATATCTTTCTTGATTAAAAAAATAAAAATTGGTCTCTAAAAATAAGCCGATTCACTGTTTTGTAATGTACACAAAAATAGAGAAAATAATGACTGGGTGGAAAAACAAAAGACACAAAACCTAAGAATAAAAATTGCACGAACTAGACGTCACGAAAATAAAAATAAAACAGTGGAAGTGGGGAATATGATGACAAATCAGACACAGACAGGCTATTAACAGAACATAAAGCCAAACCGAGATGCCACTAATGGAAACTAAACAATTAGATGGCTAGCGAGGGCGTTGGCAATTATTTGTTCAGCGTCAAACCAATGAAGACGACGCAGATTGATTAGCAACACAGTAGAAGCAGAAACAATTTATGGGTTAAAGACGAAATGTGAAGAATTTTTAACAGGCAGCCAGCAGAAACATCAAGTGACGGGCTCGGAAGTTAAGTAACTTATAAACCTACAAACTCATGTAGTGATTAGACACTTACACACACACACACACACACACACACACACACACACACACACACACACACACACACACACACACACACACACACACACACAAACTTCAATCAAGGAAAAAGATCTTGGGGTGAGTATAACACCAGGCACATCTCCTGAGGCACACATCAACCAGATAACAGCTGCAGCATACGGGCGCCTAGCAAACCTAAGAACAGCATTCCGACATCTTAATAAAGAATCGTTCAGGACCCTGTACACTGTGTACGTTAGGCCCATACTGGAGTATGCAGCGCCAGTTTGGAACCCACACCTAGCCAAGCACGTAAAGAAGCTAGAGAAAGTGCAAAGGTTTGCAACAAGACTAGTCCCGGAGCTAAGGGGTATGTCCTACGAGGAGAGGTTAAGGGAAATCGACCTGACGACACTGGAGGACAGGAGAGATAGGGGGGACATGATAATGACATATAAAATACTGAGAGGAATTGACAAGGTTGACAGAGACAGAATGTTCCAAAGATGGGACACAGCAACAAGGGAACACAGTTGGAAGTTGAAGACTCAGATGAATCACAGGGATGTTAGGAAATATTTCTTCAGTCACAGAGTAGTCGGGAAGTGGAATAGCTTGGGAAGCGATGTAGTGGAGGCAGGTTCCATACACAGCTTTAAGAAGAGGTATGATAAAGCTCATGGCGCAGGGAGAGTGACCCAGTAGCGGCCAGTGAAGAGGCGGGGCCAGGAGCTATGTCTCGACCCCTGCAACCACAACTAGGTGAGTACACACACACACACACACACACACACACACATATCCATACATACTAATAAACGCACACCCATTCACACATACACATTTACACTACAACAAACCAAGTGTCTATTGACTATTGCCCTTGACAACTAGAAACTACTACATATACAAACAGATAAACACACACACACACACAAACACACACTGCTGAGCTGCTCTGTACAAAGCTATTTATATACAGGAAGGACACAGACTGGAGATTTAACCACAAAAAAAATATAATCCGAGGAAATTATTGTATTCAGCTAGTAACCCAAAAGCTAATTAGAGAGAAAGGTGAGCCGAGGAGGAAGAATCAGGGCATGAGTGCACTGAGAGTAAATTAATGACACAAAAAGAGTGAGAAGACAGAGAATGTATCTGACAAAGACAAAGAGCAGGTGAAGAGGGCTGTAGTTGCTGAGGTAAAGATGAAATGCCTGGAAGAGGATCTGAGAAGGGAAATGGAGAAGGTAAACGAGAGGGGTAATGAGATGGGAGCAGGAATAGTAATAGGAGGTGAGAGAATAGAAGGAAACGAAAAGGGAGCAATCAGAACATTTGAGGAAAAACTCTCATGTCAAGAGAACAGAACACCGATTAAGATAGGGATAACGGAAGGTACCAGGGCAGGGATCAGGGCTAAGACCAGGAAATGCGAAGATCAGGACAGTGACCAAGCCAGGCAAAAGCTGGGGACCCAAGTAGAGACCAGGACAAGAGACAGGGCAGGGGAGCCAAGGCCAGAGACATGGAGAGGGGGAAAAGAGGGGCAGGAACCAATGCAGGGAACATATCAAGGGGCATTGCAGGGACAACGCTGAGAATATGGCACAGGCCATGATAAGAATCATGCTCAAACACCACAAACAGATGGGATGTTTGTGGTGTCTGAGCACACTATACAAAATCTCGCCGGTTGATAGTATGCAAAGTGAAGATGAAACTATTCCGACACTACTATTCACATCAAGGCTTAAACATTCAATTCAACTTTTTTGGAAATCGCACTGTGTAAAAGACTTGGACACCATAGCTCTCGGTCTGAACCTTACTTGTCGTCTATGACACACACACACACACACACACACACAACTGAACATTTTCCTGCTCCCTGCCAGCCAGGACACTTCCCTACTCCCTGCCAACCAGGTCACTTCCCTACTCCCTGCCACCCAGGACACTTCCCCACTCCCTACCAGCCAGGATACTTCCCCAGTCCCTGCCAGCCAGGACACTTCCCTACTCCCTGCCACCCAGGTCACTTCTCTACTCTCACCGTCACCTAGCATACTTCCCTACCCCGTCACCCACATCACTACACAACTCACTGCCAGCCAGGTTACTACCCTACTTCCTAGAACCCAATGTACTGCTCTGCACTACTGCCTGCCACCCAGGTCACTGCATCGCTCTACTCACTGTCATCTAGGTCACTGCACTACTTCCTGCCACCCAGGTCACTTCACTACTCCGTCACCCAGGTCACTGCACTGCACTACTCCCTGCCACCCAGGTCACTGCACTGCACTACTCCCTTTCACCCAGGTCATTGCACTACTACCTGCCACACAGGTCACTGCACTACTCCCTGCCAGCCAGGTCACTGCATTACTCCTTGCCACCCAGGTCGCGGCACTACTCTCTGTCACCTAGGTCACTTAACTCCCTGTCACCCAGGTCACTTCACAACTCCCTGTCACCCAGGTCACGACACTACTCCCTGTAACCTAGGTCACTTCACAACTCCGTCACCCAGGTCACTTCACTACTCCCTGTCACCCAGGGACAGGGAGGAGTGTAGTGTTCAGTTTGTCGATGGCTAAACAGATGAAGATCACTGTGCGCAGAACACACTAGTAATGTGTATAATATTCGGTCAGGAATGTGACATACTCTTCCATGTGTATAATATATTATTCTGTATTTAATATACACTTTCGTGTGGATAATATACATTTTTTGTGTGCATAATGTACGGCCATGCGTAGAATATACATTGTTATGAATACGATATTCACTGTCATGTTTACAATACACACATATGCACACTCATTTGAACAATATACACTGTAATGTGTACAATCTACACTGCAATGTGTACAATCTACACTGTATTATATAATATGTTCAGTATTCTCTGTAATGTGTTCAGTATACATTTTAAAATGTACCTTAGATACTCTAATGTATATAATATACACCTTGCTCATTATAAACTGTAAAATATATACTGTAAAGTGTCCAATATGCACTGTAATGTATACCATATACATTGTGTATAATGTATGCTGCAATATGTATAATATAAATAAACTATGCAGGTGTAGTAGTAAATCGAAGACACAGAGCAAACATTTGTTTAAAACTAAGTTTCACATAGAGTTTTATCTGGTTACACAGAGAACATTGCAGTCCTTCGTAATGAAGGGCGGCAGCCAAGTGCTAAGAGGAGTGTTGGGTCAGGTGACAGGGAAGATGCAGGTGAGTTAAGGGGGTCTGAGCTACAGAGTGGGCGGCCACTTAAAATGAAGTAAGGTGAGGAGATAAAAGTGATCCACTAGAGGAGATGAAAGTGATACACTAGAGGAGATGAAAGTGATACACTAGAGGAGATAAAAGTGATACACTAGAGGAGATAAAAGTGATACACTAGAGGAGATAAAAGTGATACACTAGAGGAGTTAAAAGTGATACACTAGAGGAGATAAAAGTGATACACTAGAGGAGATGAAAGTGATACACTAGAGGAGATAAAAGTGATACACTAGAGGAGATAAAAGTGATACACTAGAGGAGATGAAAGTGATACACTAGAGGAGATAAAAGTGATACACTAGAGGAGTTAAAAGTGATACACTAGAGGAGATAAAAGTGATACACTAGAGGAGATAAAAGTGATACACTAGAGGAGATAAAAGTGATACACTAGAGGAGATAAAAGTGATACCCTAGAGGAGATAAAAGTGATACACTAGAGGAGATGAAAGTGATACACTAGAGGAGATGAAAGTGATACACTAGAGGAGATGAAAGTGATACACTAGAGGAGATGAAAGTGATACACTAGAGTAGATGAAAGTGATACACTAGAGGAGATGAAAGTGATACACTAGAGGAGATGAAAGTGATACACTAGAGGAGATGAAAGTAATACACTAGAGGAGATAAAAGTGATACACTAGAGGAGATAAAAGTGATACACTAGAGGAGATAAAAGTGATACACTAGAGGAGATAAACTGTACGACACCTGTGGACAGAAGGTTCAAGGGTAATGTGATTACGACGTATAATAACCGAAAGGAATTGAAAGGGTGGACAGAGATTTCGCTAGAGAAACAGGTCTCAGGTACACCAGGGCACAGAGCTGGAAGTTAAAACCTCACAGATGAACACAGGATGGTTAGAAAACATTTCTTTAGCCTCAGAGAGGTCAGAAGTTGAACAACCTAGACCACGAAGAGGTAGAAGCAGGATTCATACATGATTTGTATCCCTGAAGAGACTGCCTAAGTATGAATAGATGCCTGAATATATGGTTGCCTGAATTTTCTTTTTTTTCCCTCTAAATGATCGACTGAATTTCGCTCATAACTCGAGAACGGCTCATCCAATCGCCTTCAAATTTTAAACACTTATGTACGATAACAAACAACAAATTCTTGGAATAATTTACATATTTATGTGTCCCATGATCAAGTTGTTGAACCCATTCCCATCTTGATAGAATGGCTCAGATAACTTCCAAAATATTCAGTGGTGGAGCTTCAGACATTCAAGAAAATTACCAAAAATTTTGACGATGATGAAAAGTGAAATTTAGATTTGTAGGAGCAGATCTGCTAAATTTATGTGTAAAAGTGTGAAAAATTTAGTCCCGTTAAATCGCGTTAAATTATTTTCAATTCAATAACTGATAGAATTATAGTAGGGGAATGATTCAGCTGATAGGATTCAAATTTTAACCACTTCCATGGTTTCTTGAACACAATGCTCATGCTGCCATTGTATGGTAAAAATCATCACATTTTACCAGTTTAATTTAATAAATAGAGATATTAATTTTGTATTCAATGTTTAAAGAATACGTCTTATGATTACCATTAAAATATTATTGACGATGCATTCTATACGAAGGATAATACCAAATAAATTTAGTGTTAGTATTTTACCGAAACAAAAAACATGGACTTCTCATAATCAAACCAATTACTGGAGAATGCCTTTTCCGATAGGCTTCAAACTATCACCATTGGTAGCTTTAATTAAAACACAGCTTGCCACTCACTTTGAGATGTGATAATTTGAGTTTTTTCAGTTTTATTAAGCAAATTGTTTCCCAAGTAATAATTCTTCTGTTTAATTTGAAACCTAAATGTTAGTTTATCTTAATAGGAAGTATTTTATAATTACTTTTGGGTTGTATGGATGCCAATTTTCCATTTTTTTATGAAATTTTTATCAAGCTGAATTATTTAAAGTAATCAAAGTCAAATAGTTCGTCTTACACTATTGTAGAGAACTTAAACTAAAATGTAAATGAGAAAATAAAACTGAAAAAAAATACCAATCCTAGTTTTTTTTTTTTTAATTTAGCGAAAGGAGACTCCTATTTTTCGGAACATTCTCAGTGATATATTGGTTTACTTCTCACCAGATTATTTTTATTACTCGAGAACGCCATATTCGCTTAGCTTCAGATTTTCAACTCTGTGTAGTATATCTTGATCAAGATTCATGGGACCATTTGCGTGTGGGATGCCCTGTTTCTGTGGGAGTGGTAGAGACAGACTCCTCTGAAAGACTTCAAAATTTCAACACTCATTTACGAGTATCTTAGAAGAAGGTTGGTATATTTAATGGAGTGTGTAGTTGCCGTTTTGCTAATTTTAATCTCGAACTGGTATAGTATTATTTTACCTTATTCATTATATTTGCCTTGATGCTCTGAAGAATCCATTTCCAAAGAACAGGACCAATCTTTCCATTGGGTGGCTCGAATTGAAATGCCTCCCATTTCACAGGCCCTACGGGTTTAGCTCATTCCTCTAAAATTTAAGAATTGTGAACATCATTCATCAATGGTTTTAAGTCTGTGTAGCCGCGAAAATTTGGTGGATTCTGGAAAATGTATCATCTGGTTAATCTTAAGCTTTTAGCATTGATTTCTTCTTAAAAAAATAAACTTCTTGATGTTACGATATGTAAGTTATCACATTCCAGTTCTGTAAATTAAATTCGTTTCTATGAAATAATTGGAAAATATCCTGATCAGAAACAAGTCACAGTTATCTTAGGTTAAATCAACTTAATGTTTATTGATGTAAATTCAACATTTGTGTGTTCTCAAGACCATTGAGTAAAGTTTCTATGTTATGTACACTAAGCTTGTATAAAACGTGACTTCATACTTATATAATTAAAGTACTTACTTTCTTTAAAGGTAATCAGTCTTACCTGGAGAAAAGTTTGGATTGATTTTGGTCTGTACGTCCCAATTTGTATTGGACCTGGAAAAAATCAAATACTGAGTATCACAGCGACCCTTCCAAGTTGATAATTTAATAATGCAAGCTGTAAGCAGCTTCAAGTTTAATACGTTTGTGTGTATTTCACGATATTTGTCTTTTGGCTTTATGAAAGGTTTAATTATATTCGGACTGTCTAATATCCTAATTTATAATTGTTGATGCAATTTGGATATTAGATTCCTTATAATGATATTTGAACGTCTTTGCTAATTCCCCGCAAAATTTTCAGAGCTGATATTTAACAGCATTTTTCACTTATGTTGCACTGTGCACAATTTCAGTCGCGTGCACTGAGGCCATGGTGACTGGGGGTTATGGAATACAGGGATACCTTTATCGGATAGCGCAGCGACCGAAAAACATCTTATTTTAAAAACAGGCATGATAGGGCTCAGGCTGCCAGGACAGGGATAAACCCAGTAGTGGCCAGCGGAGAGGTGGGCCAAGGACCTGAGACCCTGAAACCACAAATAGGTGAGTACAGATAAAGTTTAGAGTGGGGACCAGAGTATCTGCATAAATACAATTCTCTGGGGCACAATTTTCCAAATTGGTTTAAGTGAGCGGTTCTGCTATGGCGAATTCCTTGTGGTTTGCTCGATGATATCTGAGATCTGGATGATGGCATCCAGGTCCCTTTTGTATGTTCCTGTCACTTTCACGTAAGATTGATTAACTGCACCTCACTCCAGTCCATGGAGTCCAGTCATTTTTGTCTTTCTATGTTATTACGAACACAGGTAATAAGTGGCCTGTGAGACCTGGTCGTAATGGGAACTGGAGCAAACAAACTCAGCAGTAGACTATGATGTATATTTGCCTTCACCCACTATATACAGGTATATACACTATGTACAATATGTACAGACAGAATAATAAGAGCACATCACAGTGATAGAGGGCAAAGCAGAAGCCAGAGAGAGTGCACCGTACTCAACCAGCAGGTAGGCAAGTCTGCCAATGCTTATCGCAAGTGAACCATGTTGCTTCAGCTTTGGAGGGCTTGACTGTGATTGTTCAATGAACCAAGGTACTGATTTGACGACGGGTACCCTATCGATCGTTAAACCCTTTGCACCCGGTTCGCTGGTTGGGAGGCAGCCTATATGGGAGTGTGACATACCCCGAATAAATTGTAACATACTCTTTGCATGCCACATATGTGCTACACATATTTGTGTTCCTGGACTCGTGTTCAGAGATCACGAACCGTCTAACGTGGAGTTAGGGCGTCAAGGGTGCGTGATATTCTTAATAATTTTGGAAGTAACTATAGCTATCTCCGTGTTAACTTTTCGTAGGATGGGTGTAACCCTAAGGGCAGTGATGCTCCCCATGAGAGAATAATCCGTCATTTTTTTTTTTTTTCAGAAATGAGAATGTGTCCAGACTGTTGGCCTTCATCAGGATGTAATGTCTGGTCCTACGAAACTCTCACTCATCGAAACATCAGTTTTCACGTAGTCTTGATCTATTTGTCTTTGATTTCCTACGTGTAAGTTTACTGACTCTCTGTCATTGTAATGTGAAGATGTTCAATAGAATAATAAACATTACCCATAATCACCTGTAATTCGAAGGATATAAACAATAATCGTCATTTTAATAGAGGTGCAAGAGAATAACATTATCCCAAACAGCATTAGTTCTATTTATATATTTTCCTCCTCTTATTACCGTAGAGATAAAACACTCAGTAACTCCTACACAGACCACAGAAAAATGGCTTAAAGTAAGAGGCACTTAAGATTTCTGGATGGTGGTGAGTAGAGTACAAATGAGATGTGGCGGTGGGCAGTGGGCTGTTAAGTGTGGGCGGGGAGTAGTGGGCGGATAAGTGTGGAGTTTACCTGGAGAGAGTTCCGGGGGTCAACACCCCCGCGGCCCGGTTTGTGACCAGGCCTCATGGTGGATCAGGGCCTGATCAACCAAGCTGTTACTGCTGTGGGAACTGCTGTGGGCGGATATAAATATGTTCAGTCTATTTCAAGTGGCATGCCATGTACATGTATTATAAATAGTTTTTACGTTTATAAATTTATATTGTTATTCAAGGCTAGATTATTGTGCACCCTCAGTTGATCCTATAAGCGGTAGTTACCTGGGCACAGACTTACTCTCTAAGGGATCGGCTAATAGGATTACAGAGGTTACATTGGGTCAGTATAATCAGAATCATTTTTTTTTTAATTTTATATATTAGAATATTGCTACTTCATGGATTGCATTCCCATGTTATTTATCTAACTGA
This sequence comes from Cherax destructor, assembly GCA_009830355.1. Lineage (NCBI taxonomy): Eukaryota > Metazoa > Arthropoda > Malacostraca > Decapoda > Parastacidae > Cherax > Cherax destructor. The sequence goes on from WNWK01004677.1 coordinate 43,963, forward strand.
TGGAATATATGGATACAATTTCGAGTTATTTTTTATATAATGAACAATGAATTGCTTAGGTTTTTCATGAAGGGATTGTCTCGGCCAATCTTTAATGAGTGAACTTTTTTACAAGTTAAGATTTAGTTTCTATCAGACCAAGATCTCATGCAAAAATAGCTTCTAAAATAAATTATAATCTCATTTTAGCAGATATAACTAATCTTGTTACAGTTTACGCCTACCACGTTTTACTTGATACATTTCTTAACAGAAGAATGGATGTGTAATCGAATTTAAGTCCTGTAAGAGGTAGGCCCATCGCTGTACCATTTAACCACCATGTCATCGCTGTCTCTGACATGTCATCGCTGTCTCTGACATGTCATCGCTGTCTGTGACATGTCATCGCTGTCTCTGACATGTCATCGCTGTCTCTGACATGTCATCGCTGTCTCTGACATGTCATCGCTGTCTCTGACATGTCATCGCTGTCTGTGACATGTCATCGCTGGCTGTGACACTACACTTTCATCCCACACAACCATCACGGTTTTCTTGGTACATCTAGTTCTCACACCCCTCAAAGTCTATCAACCACAAATTCTATCAACCGAAAATGGGTTGTAATGAAGGACTGTCGATGAATGGACAAAAGAATTGAGTGGAAATATCTGTAATAAGCAGTCCAAGTCAAGTGAATGTCAGTGGTGTACAGCACTTCCCAATTAAATGTAAATACTCAATATCAACTGGCACGTGAACGTCTGTGGTGAGATCCACGTTGCAGGTGAACGTTTGTGGAGTACAAACAGACTCACGTATCTGGCAACAATAATCTGATAATCAAATTGCCTTCCTGGTCGATGTGAGTGTTAAGCTCACGAGGTATATGTGCTTCTCTCTGCCAGCCTCAACACTTGATTTATAATTTTACTGAAACAAATATTAAACCAACTTTCAGCAAACGTATACGAAGAAATGAAGATCCATCGAGGTACAATCACATTAACGTGCGCATTCTTCATGCTGTAATGTTTGCAATATGGATCTGTAAAGACAACGGTGGTAGTGCTTTTTGCCTTAAAGCTGAAAACCAATAAAACAACATTCTTTTATCATGGTGAAGGAGTGATGTGCGAGCCAGAGTGACGTCCTCCTCCATCACCGTCACTCCTCTCTCTGTTGCACCCGGATGCCACTGCTTCTCTACAGCTCACCCTTGACAAGGAATAACAAATAATACGTGTAATAGGAAAGTCGGAACTATTATTCAATGCTTGAAGAATATCCCAATACCGTGGCTTGAACAGCTTATTACAAGCCATCAATATGAAAAAAAATAGAGATAGTTTCGATCCATCCTATAATCATTAACTTCAGGAAGGCCCAGGATGGACAAAAAACGTAGTCTAGTCTCCTTTCCCATTTGTGTTGAATTCTTGTCTGGTTCACTTCTGACATTTACACTGCCCACAACGCACTCTAATCAACCTCTTGACTGAAAGACTCGCCTTCGACGCAGACTCTTTCATTGTCTCTTTAGCGGAAACTAAACCTATTGCATCAACTTCAATTTAAATTATACTCTTGCACTTTCCCCTGCCCTCTCACTCATTCCTACTCCCGCACATTCCTCCCTGCAAGGCTCTATGAGAAAGACTTTGTTGAACATCAGTGTATATGCTTAGTCTATGTATCAGCAAATGATTGAATCGTCGTGTATAAATATTTTTTAACAGCCCATGGAATACTAGTATACATATAAATGAAATTTGCAAAATTATTCATATATTAATATTAATATTAGTGATTATTGAAGAAGGAAAATATCAATGTGCTCTTTACTGAAACAATTTTTCACTATAACCTCGCACTGTCCTAGGTGATGATAAGATTTACTGAAAATAGCACATGATGAAGAAGAATATTGCGATAAGAGGGTTAATAACTCAGAAGAACTCGAAAGAGATATTCATCATTGTTATGTGCCTTATTTCCAATGGGGTTCTTTGTCACCCCACAGAATGCGACTCACACCACTCGGCTAACTTCCACACACACAAAAAAGGCGGGGCCAGGAGCTATGAATCGATACCTGCAACGACAATTAGGTGAGTATATATACACACACACACACTCACATCAAAGCGTACAAGACAGGAAGGACACAACGAGAGGTTATTTGTAAAGGGGTGTCAGAATTGGTGCGTGTGACGATAGGGGGTTCCACTAGAGTCATTACTAGGACCGACGGTATATGCAAATGCTTATCTGGCAAATCTAATTTCGGCTTTTAGACATCTTAGCAAGGAGTCATTCGCGACACTGTACGCCGTGTATGTCAGGACCTTATTGGAGTATGCAGAACCAGTATGGAACCAATACACACACACACACACATACGAAGCTTTGAACCTCAGAAAAATATCATTGATATATATATCTCACGTAAGGTGATGAAGAAGATAATCTGAAGGAGGGTCGTTGAGCATTTGGAAAGACCAAAGTTTAGAAACGAAAACTCTTTTACAGGTGTATAGTAATCTGCTTTGTTGTTTCAGTTGCTGCAGGAAGCAAACACCCAACACTTATCAACTCACAGAAGTCACTGGTACTAGATGCCAAGTCATCCTGCACGGGAATATGTTAACATCAAGGGAAAATAACCAACTTGTAGTACTTCACTTCTCCAGACAAAGACGTTTCAGTAATATTTAAATCTGATTATGCAGACAAAATAAACGACTCAATATTTTCGCTAAGATTAAAAAGAGAAAATTTCGCGAAATGAGGGCAAGTTCGCAAATATGCAAACTACTCATATTCAAAAATGAGTTTTAACCTTTCACACCTCAGACATATTTGGGCAAACTGCCACACGAAGACCAAAATTTTACATAAAAATAAACATTAAAAAAGAGGAAGTATCTCGTTCGTAAGGAACTGCGAATGTAAAATTGACTGGGACATGACATTTGTCCCCTCCCCGTGACACAGGTCTCTACCAAGCATAGTGAATGCCCAAAAGGAATGAGAGTATCTTAAAATCTCTGTTTGTGTACCAGACAACTATTTATAGTATCATATGCCCCATAACATGCAGTACGGAAAAATGGTTCCCGTAAAAAAAAGTCTTGCCATATATGATGCGCCTCAAAACAATCATAGTTAATATTATTATAGGATGTATATCCTATAAATAATAATATTTGCAAAAATATGAATAATCTCTCTTGCCTCCAAAAGAACGAGACCATATTTGCTCTGTTATTTTTGAGGAAAAATGATAATGTCAATGACAATCTTTATTTCTATTTAGTATAGTATACAGTTATTATAGGAATAATTGACATGTTCAACAAACTTTATAGAAGCCCCTTGGTATGCAAAGTAATTCGGGCAGCCTTAAAAAGAACTTATAATTACTGATTTATTATTAAATATTGTACAATAATTCTATAGATTTGCAGTTTATGATTTTTTGTTTTATGAGATTTTGTTTAACAGTATGGTATAATATTTGTGGTGGTGAATACTGAAGTAGATAACTGAAGTAGATAACTGAAGTAGAACATAAATTTGGCAATTACAAATGTTGAAAGATTAGACACAACAGGGTTGCTGTTGATTAAATGGGCAAAGGTACCCTTTTCCTTCAGTACCTCTTTTTCCCTTCCCTCATCCCTCATAGGTATACTTTTAACCTCAGATGCGCTTATCTCCCTCGTCCCTCAGAGACACTTATCTCCCTCCCTTGAACCTCATACGTAGTAATTTTACCTAAGAGGCATTCCTCCTCAACCCCTCTCCCAGATGAAGCAATTTCTCCCTCCCAGCCACTCCTCTCTCCTCCATTAGAGACACAACGTCCGTCTCCTTATTCCCTCAAATTCCATCCTCCCTTAAAGGCATTCCCTTTCTCCCTCAAAAGAAATCCCCTACTATTTTAGGCCCTTGCCCTCCCAAAACATGCCCCCCTCCTCCTTTCCTTACCAGCTAACGAACTTGGTTTACAGAGTTTGACTTAATTTACGACTGTCCGAATCAGCTGATTGAAAGCAAACAAGCCACTGTTGTCTTTACCTTTCCATGGGTTGCGCATCATAGAGTGGGTTGCCTGCTAGATTTTTCTTTTATAACAAAAAATAATTTTTGAGAGAAAGGTAGAGATAGGGAGGGTTAGTGGAGAGAGAGAGAGAGAGAGAGAGAGAGAGAGAGAGAGAGAGAGAGAGAGAGAGAGAGAGAGAGAGAGAGAGAGAGAGAGAGAGAGAGAGAGATAGTGATAGTAAGAGTGTATATATATATGTGTATGCATACTTGTTTGCTTGTTTGTGTTTACTTCAAAAAATAGTCATTCACTAACCGACTACAGTTTAAAACATCTTACAACAGATATTCGATAATTTAATCTAAAAGACCGAAGGAAAGCTCTCACTCCCAAATTATTTTAACTTAAACCTGCACCCTGCATGTATATTTAATAAAATCAACACCTATAAATTAACTCTGAAAAGCTTTTCATGGACGCATGCAATGCCCTAATTACAGCTAATGCCCATACATTTGTTTCTCTTATTTTTCTCCTGTTTTGGCCTGATGAGGGATTCCTGGCGATTTTGGTCGCGTTGCGGACCATTTTCCCACTTAAATAATTATCTATGATATAACATCATTAATTATAAACTTTTGTTGCATACGAACAATCTTAAAATATATTTTTTTTTAATTAGCTAAAGCAGGATAACAGCTTTCAGCTTGAAGAATGCTTAAAGCAACTTTCATCATTTTTCTGGTAGAACCATGCACAGACAGTATCATCTTTTTGCATATTTTACAATATAATCTCCTTTGTGTTAAAATCATCTGGGACGTCCTGTGGTGGCCATAAATATTTCATGAGCAAAAACTGTTAATATTACCTCCCTCGGGGTCTGGTAAACTGCTCATGACGGATGAAGAGAAAACAACGAACATCAGAGACTCAGTGGAGGACTAGAGGAAGGAAGTACAAGGCAGGGAAGGTGTTAAAGGAAGAGGAAGAAATAATGCTAATGATTGAAGGAGAACGGGAAATTGAGATAGGGAGCTTTTGGAATTTGTGAATGAAGAATCTGGGAATGAAGAGAAAATGTAAGAAATATTGTTGTAAGGAAAAAAGAAATAGGAAATAAAAGTAGTTTGGAGATTAGGAGGAGGTGCGGATTACCAGAACTATTATTCAGAGGGCTGAGGAGGGGTTGTTGAGGTGGTTCGGACATGTAGAGAGGATGGAACGAAATAGAATGACTTCGAGAGTATATAAATCAGTAGTGGAGGGAAGGCAGGGTAGGGGTCGGTCTAGGAAAGGTTGGAGGGAGGGGGTAAAAGAGGTTTTGTGTGCAAGGGGCTTGGATTTCCAGCAAGCATGCGTGAGCGTGCTTGCAAACAATAATATGTGTTGTCATGTCAAAATGCTGACTGAAGAAAATATGTATTCAATAGAGAGAAAAAAAATGTCTTTATGTGGTTGCTAACATCAAAATGTTGTCCATAGAAATGTTGGTAATCAGAAATGTGTTTGCTCTCTCTCTATTCTGCTGTTTGAGTGTTTTTAATCCCCCTATTTTTTTCTCACCATGCTTGTACCCCACTCCCTGTGTTCTTACAACCCTTCTACGGTCCTCCACTCCACTTGTTCTTACCAAACTTATACCACCGTCCATGTGTTCTTACCATCCTTATAGCACTCTCAATGTGTTCGTACCATCCTTATAGCACCCTCAATGTGTTCGTACCATCCTTATAGCACTCTCCATGTGTTCGTACCATCCTTATAGCACCCTCCATGTGTTCGTACCATCCTTATAGCACCCTCAATGTGTTCGTACCATCCTTATAGCACCCTCCATGTGTTCGTACCATCCTTATAGCACCCTCAATGTGTTCGTACCATCCTTATAGCACCCTCCATGTGTTCGTACCATCCTTATACCACCCTCCATGTGTTCGTACCATCCTTATACCACCGTCCATGTGTTCGTACCATCCTTATACCACCGTCCATGTGTTCGTACCATCCTTATACCACCCTCCGAACGTTCTTACCATCCTGCATGTCTTTCTATAATTTTGTACTCACCACAACATATTTCCACTACTCTTGTACCATCCTCCATGTTACCTTACCACTCTTAACCCCCCTTTAACATGTTCTCAACGCCCTTGTACCTCTTGTTCTTGTCACTTTGTTCCCCCTCCCTCTCTTCTGGTGTGGCTCTGTCTAGTATTAAATAAAAACAAAACAAACTGAATGCCACGTTTGTAATGGCCAGACAGTGAGAGACTGGAGGCAACTGGCAGGTAATATTTTTCTAGCCCATTTGTGCGCGACGTGAGACAGCAAACACCTGTTGCACTGTCTCGCCAGTTCGAACGAAAATACAACAAAAAAATAGTATTCCAACGTTTTAATTAGCACCCAACAGAGTGACCTATAAACTGTTTAATCAACGTAACAGGAATACCAGCTTCGATAACCAAATGTATAAGAGTGAGCAACAGGACCGGTTTTAGTCATGTGGGGCCCCTAGGCACACAATATATTGGTTCCTCACTTTAAGTAAAAGATAAGAATATTTTTTTTTTACATAAGTATGGGCTAGGCACTCATACTTATGTGGAGAAAATGATTGAAAATAATTTCACCCGTTTGCGAATTGTTAATATATATATTACTTCCCGGTAAAAGTAAGTCTTAGACAGGGATGTGTAATGTCACCATGGTTGTTTAATATATTTATGGATGGGGTTGTAAAAGAAGTAAATGCTAGGGTGTTGGGGAGAGGAGTGGGATTAAATTATGGTGAATCAAGTACAAAATGGGAGTTGACACAGTTACTTTTTGCTGATGATACTGTGCTTATAGGAGATTCTAAAGAAAGTTGCAAAGGTTAGTGGACGAGTTTGGGAGAGTGTGTAAAGGTAGAAAGTTGAAAGTGAACAGAGATAAGAGTAAGGTGATGAGGGTATCAAACGATTTAAATAAAGAGAAATTGGATATCACATTGGGAAGAGGGATTATAGAAGAAATTAATGTTTTCAGATATTTGGGAGTTGACTTGTCAGCGGATGGGTTTATGAAGGAAGAGGTTAATCATAGAATTGATGAAGAAAAAAAGGTGAGTGGTACGTTGAGGTATCTGTGGTGACAAAAAAACGTTATCTATGGAGGCAAAGAAGGGAATGTATGAAAGTATAGTGGTACCAACACTCTTATATGGGTGTGAAGCATGGGTTGCAAATACTGCAGCGAGGAGGCGGCTGGAGGCAGTGGAGATGTCCTGTTTAAGGGCAATGTGTGGTGTAAATATTATGCAGAGAACTCGGAATGTGGAAATTAGGAGGTGTGGAGTTACTAAAAGTATTAGTCAGAGGGCTGAAGAGGGGTTGTTGGGGTGGTTTGGTCATTTAGAGAGAATGGATCAAAGTAGAATAACATGGAGAGCGTATAAATCTGTAGGGGAATGAAGGAGGAGTAGGGGTCGTCCTCGAAAAGGTTGGAGGGAGGGGTAAAGGAGGTTTTGTGGGCGAGAGGCTTGGACTTCCAGCAAGCGTGTTAGATAGGAGTGAATAGAGACGAATGGTTTTTGGACCTTACGAGCTATTGGAGTGTGAGCAGGGTAATATTTAGTGAAGGGATTCAGGGAAACCGGTTATTATAGATATAGCCGGACTTGAGTCCTGGAAATGGGAAGTACAATGCCTGCACTTTAAAGGAGGGGTCTGGGATAGTAACAGTTTGGAGGGACTATTCTAAACGGTCGTATCTGAGCGCCTCTGCAAAGACAGTGATTATATATGAGTGAGGTGAAAGTTCTGAATTGTGATGAAAGTATTTTCTTTTTGGGCCTCCCCGCCTTGGTGGGAAACGGCAGATTTGTTGAAAGAAGAATATATATATATATATATATATATATATATATATATATATATATATATATATATATATATATATATATATATATATATATAGTGGACTCCCGGTGTTCGTCCTGCTCGAAACGAGCCCTTTTATGTAAGTGTATTTTTTATATGCTTTTATAAGTATATTTTTGGGGGTCTAAAAGGACTAGTCGACTTTACATTATTCCTTATGGGAATAAATTCGTTTGGTAATGGCACTTGAACAGCATTCTGGAACGAAAAAATAACGAAAACCGGGGGTCCACTGTATATACCTACATACATACACACACATACATATATATGCATACGTACATAGACACATGCATGCATATATACATACATACTTCTCTTACAACCCCATCTATAAATATATTGAACAACCATGGTGACATCACACATCCTTGTCTATGGCCCACTTTTACTGGGAAATATTCTCCCTCTCTCCTGCACACTCTAACCTGAGCCTCACTATCCTCATATAAACTCTTCACTGCTTTCAGTAACCTACCTCCTATTCCATACACCTGCAACATCTGCCACATTGCCCCCCTATCCACCCAATCATACGCCTTTTCCAAATCCATAAATGCCACAAAAACCTCTTTACCTTTATCTAAATACTGTTCACCTATATGTTTCACTGTAAACACTTGGTCTACACACCCCCTACATTTCCTAAAGCCCCCTTGTTCATCTGCTATCCTACTCTCCGTCTTACTCTTAATTATTTCAGTAATAACTCTACCATGCACTTTACCAGGTATACTCAACAGACTTATTCCCCTATAATTTTTGCATTCTCTTTTGTCCCCTTTGCCTTTATACAGAGGAACTATGCATGCTCTTTGCCAATCCCTAGGTACTTTACCCTCATCCATACATTTATTAAATAAATGTATGGAAGAACAGGGTAATATTTATGAAGGTATTCAGGGAAACAGGCAGGCCGGACTTGAGTCTGGAGATGGGAAGTACAGTGTCTGCACTCTGAAGGAGGGGTGTTAATGTTGCAGTTTTATAACTGTAGTGTAAGCGCGCCTTTGACAAGGCAGTGATGGAGTGAATGATGGTGAAAGTTTTTCTTTACGGGCCACCCTACCTAGATGGGAAACGGCCGATATGTTAATAAAAAAAATATATATACTACATACATACGTGCATAGAAACTAACGTTTCGATTTTAGCAACAACATTGTCAGTATTTTTCACGAAATCTCCACCAAGAGTAATACCATTAATACCAAGAGGTTTTAGTGTTGACATAAAGTTCTAAACGTTTGAACCAAAAGCAGCTGTGGAATGCTGAGACTTTCGCTATATAAGCCACCAAAAGATCTGGAAGTCAAATTAATCTAATTTTATTTCAAGGTTGTGGTGAAGAGGAATGCTGGTGTCACAATAATGGTTAACAACGTTGTGTGTTGTGTATAATGGTTAACAAAACAGGCAAATTGTTGAGAGTTGTTATTTGACAACGAGAGTCACCTTGCTACTCATTTGTCTAATTCACCAGGAATAAGTTTTCGTTTATTATAGTGATTGTGCTGGTGAGGAATAACTGAGATTAGGACAGTGTATACTAACTCATCTAATGACCATATTAACTGTTATTGCCTTATTAATCTTACGTTAATTTTAAGTTTGCCCGAAATGCTCTGCATTCAAAGGGGCTTTTGCCATGTACACTATTATATTCACTATTATATTCCTTTGTTCAACTATGTATCATGTCAAAATAAAAATTATTATTATTATTATTATTATTATTATTATTATTATTATTATTATTATTATTATTATTATTATTATTATTATTATTACTAATCTGTCTGTTAGCGCTGGACACTGTGCTTACCTGTGTCTGGGAACACAGAAAGAAACTGTTCTCCACTGTTGCGTCTTTAAACACTGAACAAAATATTCTCTGCTGTTGTGTCTCGGAACAGTGAACAAAAGTGATTTCTGCTGTTGTGTCTAGAAACACTCAATACTGTGTCTTGGAACACTGGAAACACTATGCTCACCTTATGTGTCTTGTAAAACTGTAAACACTATTTTCTGTTATTGTGTCTGGGAAACGGATTTAACGCAAATTATTTTTATTGGTCATCAGCTTTAATTTATCAATTTGTTTTCTTTATTTTAAATTACGGTAAATTAATATAGATAAAAAACAGCCTCGATACGTCTGGCGGAGAAAAACTAAAGAACGTTAAATTCTGAACAAGTGTCCTTCTTAGCAGGAGGAGCGATGGCAACACTGTGTCCTATCTTGTGTCTGAGACTTAAGGAGACTGTTCTCATCTCTTGTGTTTGGCAGCACTGGTGACTGTTCACTATTCCTATGTCTGACAGCAATGGTCGAACATCAGCACCACAAACACTGACCGAATAATAAAATCTCTAGAGTTATGTAAATCTCTTTCTGAGATCATCATCAGCAAAAACTAAAAAAAAATGAGAACATTATAGCGAAAGCCAAGTCTGACCCAAAGCTGTTGTACAGCCACATCAGGAGGAAAACAACAGTCAAGAAACAGGTAATCAGGGTGAGGAAGGAAGGAGGCGAAATCACAAGAAATGACCGAGAAGTATGTGAGGAGCTCAACATGAGACTTAAAGAAGTATTCACAGCGGAGACAGAAAGGACTCCTGAAACATGGAGGGGTGGGGTACACCACCAAGTACTGGACACAATACATACAACTGAGGAAGAGGTGAGGAGGCTGCTAAGCGAACTAGACACCTCAAAGGCGATGGGGCCGGATAACATCTCTCCGTGGGTCCTGACAGAGGAAGCAGAGGTCCTCTGTGTACCACTAACAACAATCTTCAACACATATTTCGAAACAGAGCAGCTCCCTGAGGTATGGATGTTACGAACAGGGCCTGTAGACCACTTTACTATAGTGCCTAACGTAACAAACTTATATAAAAAGAACAGGTTTATCTCGTCTAGAGGTCATCATACACAGGGTTCACTTATTAAGGAAAAAGAATCTTTATAGTTTATGCTTGTTTTATTAACTACATTAATAATCACTTAAGGTTTCTATCATGAATTAAATAATTCAATCTTTAAAACAGAACTTCTCATATCGTAATCACTATGAGTAAAAACATATCATTAGCCTTATTATTACATCAGTGTAATGCGTTAAATATTTACAACTAGATCTAGACAGAGAGTTTCTAGACTCAATCACAATGAGTCAAAGGTTAGGGGACATCGACCTGACGACACTGGAGGACATGAGGGACAGGGAGGACATGATAACAACATATAAAATACTGAGAGGAATCGACAAGGTGGACAGGGACAGGATGTTTCAGAGATGGGACACACCAACAAGGGGTCACAATTGAAAGTTGAAGACTCAGATGAGTCACTGGGTTGTCAGGAAATATTTCTTCAGTCACAGAGTTGTCAGGAAGTGGATAGTCTGGAAAGGGAGGTGGTGGATGTAGGATCCATACATAGCTTTAAGAAGAGCTAAGATGAAGCTCAAGGAGCGTGGAGTTACCTAGTAGCGACCAGTGAAGAGGCGGGGACAGGAGCTATGACTCGACCCCTGCAACCACAATTAGATTAGTGACCACGCACACAGTCGCAGACACTCTCGCAGGCAAGCACACAGTCATAGTAACACTCACACGCAGCAGACACTCTCACAGGCATGTACTCAGTTACAGAAATCTGCTCATACGCACTCACACTATTTTCCAGACTCACACTTCAGAGACACGTATTAACAGTAATACTGACATGCTTACACGCTCGACTACTATTATAAAGACACTTAAATGCAATTAGTTGCAATGACAACCAAATTTGGAGCGTCAAATTCAGATAATCTAGTTATGTTTTTTTCTATAGTACTAATTAGAAAAATTATTCTGAAACGTGATGAATTCCAAATTATTGAATAAAGTTAACTATTTACTACTACGCTTCTTCCTCCCTTCACGCACACACGCGAACGTGCGTACGCTCCTTGGAACGTACACTCACGCATGGGCACGTATTAACGCTCACACACACACACACACACACACACACACATACACAAGGGGTCACAATTGGAAGTTGAAGACTCCTATGAGTCAAAGGGATGTTAGGAAGTATTTCTTCAGTCATAGAGCTGTCAGGAAGTGGAATAGCCTAGAAAGTGACGTAGTGGAGGCAGGAACCATACATAGTTTTAAGACGAGGTTTGATAAAGCTCATGGAGCAGGGAGAGAGAGGACCTAGTAGCAATCAGTGAAGAGGCGCTGCCAGGAGCTATGAGTCGACCCCTGCAACCACAAATAGGTGAGTACACACACATACACACACACACACACACACACACACACACACACACACAAATAAATAATATATATATATATATATATATATATATATATATATATATATATATATATATATATATATATATATAATATATATATATAAACAATAGGCCTAGAGTCTACTCGACTTGTGCCTAGGACAGAATGGTAACACACACACATGCACACACACACACACATATACACACACACATATACATACATACATACATTCATACATACATACATACATACATACATACATACATACATACATACATACATACATACATACATACATACATACATACATACATACATACATACATACATACACACACACACATATGTACACACGCTCACACATACACATACGCACACACACACACACATGCAAGCACACACACAGGTACCATACATAGCTTTAAGAAGAGGTATTATAAAGCTCATGGAGCAGGGAGAGAGTGGACCTAGTGGCGACAAGTGAAGAAGCGGGGCCAGGAGCTATGACTCGATCCCTGTAACCACAATTAGGTGAGTACACACAAACACACATATACACACACATATACCCGCACAAAAACGTACGCGCAGATACACCCACACAAACAAGACAAGAATACGATGAGAGCAACAGAGTGATGGTGGAGACACTAGTCGAGGTGGGAAACCTGGCGGCACATGGAGGACCAGAGTCGTGGAGGTCTAAGATGCTGGAGTCGGTGCTGGAAAACTTCATGCACCAACATGTTAGGGACACAACCAGAGAGAGAGAGGAGAGGATAAACCAGCAAGGCTGGACCTCGTACTCACGTGGTCCTGAGTTTCGAATATATTGTACAGTTAACAATGGAGAGGGAAGTAACACGAGTAGGGAAGAAGCTTAAGTTCAAAAAAAGGAATTAATCAGCTATGAGACAATTCCTGCACGAGGTGCAGTGGGAAAGAGAGCTAGAATATACAAGTGACAAAAAAGTGCAGAGAGGATGAGAGGAGAAGTTCGTACCAAGGGGCAACAGACACTATGGGAACACCAGAATGAGCTCATGATTTACAGGGAAGTGTTTAGAGGTCAGAGCCAAGTGTGCTAGAGCATGGAAAGAGTATAAAGAACAAGGAACTTATGAAAACAAGGACCTCAGCCCAATAGCCAGAAATGAATATGCGTGAATAAGGAGAGAGGCCCAGTCACATCAGGAGGAAAACAACAGTCAAGAACCAGGTAATCAGGCTGTGAAAGGAAGGAGGGGAGCTCACAGGGAACGACCAGGAAGTACGTGAAGAGCTCGGTACAAGATTTAGGGAGGTATTCACAGTGGAGACAGAAATACTTCCAGCAGACCGAGGCAGTAGGGTACGTGTTTTGACACACTAAGCACAACCAAGGAGGAGGTTAAGAAACTTCTAGGTGAACTAGATACCTTGAAGGCGGTGGGTTCAGGTAACATCTCTTTATGGGTCCTGAGAGAGGGAACAGCGACTCTGTGTGGGCCGCTAGCATCAATCCTCAATAAATCTATCGAAACACGCCAACTGCCTGTTGTGTGGAACACAGGAAATGTAGTCTTAATTTTTAAGAAAGGAGACAGACAGGCAGCATTGAACTACAGACCAGTGTCACTGACATGTATAGTATGTAAAGTCATGGAGAAGATTATCAGGAGAAGAGTTGGGAATGGGTTCATACATGACATCCAGCACGGCTTCAGGGATGGGAAATCCTGTCACAAATCTATTTGACTTCTACGACAAGGTAACATAAGTAAAACAGGAGAGACAGAGGGATGGATAGATTGAATCTTCTTGGATTGTAAGAAGATTTTTGACACAGTACCACACAAGAAACTGGTTCAGAAACTAGAGGAACTGTCAGAAATAGTAGGGAAATCAATGCAATGCATCATAAAATACCTGACAGGAAGGAAATTTCGAGTGTTGGTACGTGATGAGATGTCAGAGTGGGCTCATGTGTCGAGTGGAGATTCCACAAGGGTCCTAGGTCCAGTGGTATTGTATGTGAATGACGCGATAGAAGAAATAGAGTCAGAGGTGTTCCTGTTCGCTGATGATGTGAAACTAATGAGGAGAATACAAGCAGACGAGGATCAGATAAGACTACAAGGGGATCTGAACAGGTTGCAAGCCTGGTCTGACAAATGGCTTCTGGAGTTTAACTCCAATAACTGTAATATCATGAAGCTTGGGGAAGGACAAAGAAGACCTCAGATGGAGTACAAGCGAGGGGATCAAAGGATGCTAATCTCACTTACGGAAAAGGATCTTGGGGTGAGCATTATACCGAGCATATCCCCTGAGGAGCTCATCAACTAAATAACAACTGCATGACATTGGCGTCAGGCAAACCTAATACACCGTTTCGACATTTAAGTCAGGAGTCATTCAAGACACTGTGCATCGTGTACGTCAGACCCATATTGTAGTATGAAGAACCTGTATGGAACCTACACTTGGGCAAATACGTCAAGAAATTGGAAAAAGGGCAAAAGTTTGCAACAAGACTAGTCCCGTAGCTAGGAGGTATGTCTTATGAGGAGAGGTTAAGGGAACTCAACCTGATGCCACTAGAGAACAGGAGGGATAGGGAGGACATGATAGCGACGTATAAAATACTGTGAGGAATTGACAAAGTGGACAGGGCTAGAATGTTTCAGAGATGGGACACAGGAACAAGGAGACACAACTGGAAGTTAAAATCTCAGATTCGTCAAGGAAATGTTAGGAAGTATTTCATTAGCCTTTGAGTTGTCATGAAGTGGAACAATCAGAAGAGTGCATTAGTGGAGGTAGGATCCATACATAGCTTTAAGAAGAGGTATGATAAGGCTCTTGGGGCGGAAGAGAGTGACCTACTAGCGACTAGTGAAGAGTCGGAGCCAGGAGCTGTGAATCGACCCCTGCAACCACATATAGGTGTGTACATATAGGTGATTACACACACAGAGAAAGAAACAAAAAATGAAAAAAAATCAAGTAAAGAGATTTTTTAGACACACGAGGATAGAAGAACTAAAGGTGGCGACCGCAGAGGATACAATGACTTCAGAGACCCGATAACAAAATTCAAAGATTCACAGAAGACTTGATATATCAATTATGAACAAGCTGTTCTTCATGGACCTTAGGGAATACTATTCATCCTTAGAGTGATCAGAAAGCGTACCGACCTGGCTATGGAGCAGCAGATTTCTAGCAAACTTTTTTTTTTATGTTCCACGGTGCTCACGAGGCAGAGGACTTATAAATCTAGTGGTTCCTAGATAAGAAGCGGGACCAGAAGCTGAGGCTCGACACTTGCAATTACAGCGGAGTATAAATGATTAAGTATAGCAATGTGCAATAATGGTTTTCCTCTACTCTATCAGGAACCAAAGACAAAAAAAAAAAGAGAATCGCAGTACAAAGTTCTGTTCAATTCACTTGTGATCAAATACTTCATTTGTACATAACTGAGTTTTGTGCCTCGCGTGTCTGCGAACCTGTTTTACAGATATTTAACTGAGCTTAATTTCTCTATGAAAGTAAATGAATATAAATATATTTGCTCATTAATTGCCTTCGTTAAGAGGAGAGTGAAAGTTGCAACGCATTTTGGTTTCGCATCAAAATCAGTCTTTTATTGTCACTAATTATGGCTATTTTCTCTCTCCTGCCTGTTATAAGCAAGTGTTTAGAGAAGTAATTGTCATATCACATACTGTGTGCTATACCAGGTGACTTGCAGCTCAGTATAACAGTATTTGGCTCTTAACCCAAAGGTCTTGATTCGTTCCCAAAGCGAGTGAAGACTTATAAACAAGCCTCCTTACATCAACTTTCACCTATGTTTTAGGTGTTAGTTATCTGTTGTCTGGCGCATCCCAGGAGAGAGGCTTGGAGGCCCCAAGTGAATATAAACTACTCCTCGCAGATCGTCTTTGTCAGCATTTGCACTAGTGTATTTTGAAGTAATGAGTAGAAAGCGAATATTTGGTGCTAGCTCACGCCAGCCCATAAGCCGGAGGGAGAGTGCAGGAATGTGATCTCTGACCTGACCTGACCTGCACCTGTCCAGTCAAGATGGAAGAACAGGTGCAATGGCGGCAAGGCACAAAATACGAAGGCCTGCCTAGATTTACATTATGTTATTAATCCTTTGGGGCTCACAATTTAAAAAAGGCTTTTTCTTTAAGAAAACATTTTAAATTTCGGTAGTATCTTTAAATGCCATCCCTTGACCAGGCCTCCCGGTGGATCAGAGCCTGATTAATCAGGCTGTTACTATGTTGCTTGGCGTACATAATCCAACGTACGAGCCACAGCCCGGCTGATCGAGCACTGTCCGGTTCCCTCTAGAAGGCAGCCAGAGGTCTATAGATAATTTCCCTTATGTATGGGGACCCCGGACATTTTTTGTCTTCTTTCTTAATATATTCATGGCATCACTGTTTTTCATTTGGGATATGTTTCACTCTCTGCCCACTTCTTTGCTTTCGTAGGAAACGATTTCTGTGTGCAGATTTGGAACCCGCCCCACTGTGATTTTGCAGATGTAGATTATGATGTATTTTTCGTTATCGACAAGACATTTCGCCTGCGCTGCAGGCTTCATCAGTCGAATTTAGGAGAGTATTTAATTTCTATATGCGGCTGCTGAAGCCTGGAGTGCAAGGAAAATGCCTACTGAATAAAGATTGCTAGTCTTGCACAAGTGTAGAAATACGAAGGTATTTCTACGTCTTTAAACGAGTGAGAGACATCTAAAACTCATGATTTAGTTGTGATTTTTATTTACATAATGCATGGGCTTGGCAAATAATATTACACAAGCTGAAATGCTATATAAATATTTAATTGAGTGAGTAAATATCAATTAGATGTAGTGGATACCATTATTAATGACAACGTTTCGCCCATATAATGTGCTTTATTTAATAAATGATTTGAATAATTTGTTGGATTTGAGAAGAATTGCCAAGTATGGGTCAGTAGATGTGCTGAGCTGTTTCTCTATGGAGTCTATGCTTGTGATCTTATCTTCTTTTAAAGTCAATGTCTGAGTGAAACGCTGTGGTTTATAAAGTGAAACACTGGGGTTTATAAAGTGAAACACTGTGGTTTATAAAGTGAAACACTGTGGTTTATAAAGTGAAACACTGGTTTATAAAGTGAAACACTGTGGTTTATAAAATGAAACACTGTGGTTTATAAAGTGAAACACTGTGCTTTATAAAGTGAAACACTGGTTTATAAAGTGAAACACTGTGGTTTATAAAGTGAAACACTGTGGTTTATAAAGTGAAACACTGTGGTTTATAAAGTGAAACACTGTGGTTTATAAAGTGAAACACTGTGGTTTATAAAGTGAAACACTGTGGTTTATAAAGTGAAACACTGTGGTTTATAAAGTGAAACACTGTGGTTTATAAAGTGAAACACTGTGGTTTATAAAGGCATGTCCCTGTTGAACTGTCATGGGCATTACACTTTAACCGACGAAGAACAACAAAATGCTCTCTGTTTGTTTTTCCCAATATTAGAAAAAATATTCCTTCATAGTTTCACGAACAATATATCATAAGAAAAATATTTTAATGAACTAACACATAATACTTGGCGCCTTGAAAATAATTTATATCCGTGTGTGTGTGTTTGGCAGCAAATGAAGAGACTTTTTCCACAGAACTTTTGAATCAGCTCGGAGTGAAAATATTAAAAAGAAAAGAGCAATTAAAACTCGGCAGGTTCTGTTTGGTATATAACAGAAATAAACTGAAAACAAAGTGTTGCCTTTTAATTCATGGTTTGTGGTAATATGGAGCATGTTGAAAACCTTGCCTGCCTTTTTTTTTTTTTTTGGTACCTAGTGACTACTAATAAAACATCTCTCAATGAATATAGTATTTTTTTTTTTAGTTTACTCCCTGTGGAATAGCAAATTGAAAAATTGTGTGATCATCAGATCACACTGTTTTCCAAATTGATTAACATGTCCTTATTAATGACCACATGTTGATCAATATTAAGAAGGACATGTTGATCAGTATTAAGGACATGTTGATCAATATTAATAAGGACATGTTAATCAATATTAATAAGGACATGTTGATCAGTATTAATAAGGACATTTTGATCAGTATTAATAAGGACATGTTGATCAGTATTAATAAGGACATGTTGATCAATATTAAGGACATGTTGATCAGTATTAATAAGGACATGTTGATCAGTATTAATAAGGACATGTTGATCAATATTAATAAGGACATGTTGATCAATATTAAGGACATGTTGATCAATATTAATAAGGACATGTTATTCAATATTAATAAGGACATGTTAATCAATATTAATAAGGACATGTTGATCAGTATTAATAAGGACATGTTGATCAATATTAATAAGGACATGTTGATCAGTATTAATAAGGACATGTTGATCAGTATTAATAAGGACATGTTGATCAGTATTAATAAGGACATGTTGATCAAAACTCAGTAGCTGAACAACTTTCAAGGCCGACGGACTGATTACCTCATCTTCTACTGACACTCACGCGCGCGCGCGCGCACACACACTCACAGCACCACCACCAGCTACCACCAACTGCAAAGTCATGAAGCTTGGGGAAGGTCAAAGAAGAACGGAGTACGGGGGTCAAAGGCTGCAAACCTCACTCAGGAAAATGGATCATGGGGTGAGCATCATAGTGAGCACATCTCCTGAGACGCACATCAACCAAATAACCACTGCAGCATATTGGCGCCTGCCAAACCTAAGAATAGCGATGCGACATCTAAGTAAATAGTCCTTCAATACAGTGTACACCGTGTACATCAGGCCCATACTGGAGTATGCAGCACCGGTATGAAACCCACATCTGGTAAAGAACGTCTAGAAATTAGAGAAAGTACAAAAATTTGCAACAAGACTAGTCCCAGAGCTAAGGGGTATGTCCTACGAGGAGAGGTTAATTAAGGGAACTGAACTTGATGACACTGTAGGACAGGGATGGGGGCCAGAATGTTTCGGAGATGGGATACAGGAACAAGGGGACACAGCTGTAAGTTGACAACTATGATGAGTCATAGGGATGCTAGGATGTATTTCTTCACCCTTAGTATTGCAAGGAATTTGAATAATGTGGAGAGTGAAGTATTAGAGGTAGGATCCATACATAGCTTTAAAAAGAGGTACGACAAGCCTCCTTCAGCCGGGAGAGTGTGGATCTAGTAGACCAGAGAAGAGACGGGGCCAGGAGCTGTGATTCGACCCTTGCAACCATATTTAAGTGAGAACACACTTTCATGAATACATATGGGGGACAGTGTTGGTTCAGTATATTGACCACAAAATGTAATGTAAAATTTAATTTGCTTAAAGCTGTTTGAGACCTGTGGGAATGACAGAAAAATATTGTCAGTGGGAGCCCAGGGATAACTAATTATGTACTTTCGTGGCGCAGCTTCGCCATGACGAAACACACAGTCATGATGGAACCCAACCACTGTCATGATGGAACCCAACCACTGTCATGATGGAGCACAACCACTGTCATGATGGAACACAATCACTGTCATAATGGAACCCAACCACTGTCATGATGGAGCCCAACCACTGTCATGATGGAACACAACCACTGTCATGATGGAACACAACCACTGTCATGATGGACCACTGTCATGATGGAGCACAACCACTGTCATGATGGAGCACAACCACTGTCATGATGGAGCACAACCACTGTCATGATGGAGCACAACCACTGTCATGATGGACCACTGTCATGATGGAGCACAACCACTGTCATGATGGAGCACAACCACTGTCATGATGGAGCACAACCACTGTCATGATGGACCACAACCACTGTCATGATGGAACACAATCACTGTCATAATGGAACCCAACCACTGTCATGATGGAGCCCAACCACTGTCATGATGGAGCACAACCACTGTCATGATGGAGCACAACCAGTAATGATGGAGCACAACCACTGTCATGATGGAGCACAACCACTGTCATGATGGAGCACAACCACTGTCATGATGGAGCACAACCACTGTCATGATGGAGCACAATCACTGTCTTGATGGACCACTGTCATGATGGAGCACAACCATTGTCATGATGGAGCACAACCACTGTCATGATGGAACCAACCACTGTCATGATGGAACCCAACCACTGTCATGATGGAGCCCAACCACTGTCATGATGGAACCCAACCAATGTCATGATGGAACCCAACCAATGTCATGATGGAGCACAACCACTGTCATGATGGAGCACAACCACTGTCATGATGGAGCACAACCACTGTCATGATGGAGCACAACCACTGTCATGATGGAGCACAACCACTGTCATGATGGAGCACAACCACTGTCATAATGGAGCACAACCCTGTCATGATAGAGCACAACCACTGTCATGATGGAGCACAACCAGTCATGATGGAGCACAACCCTGTCATGATGGAGCACAGCCACTGTCATGATGGAGCACAACCCCTGTCATGATGGAGCACAACCACTGTCATGATGGAGCACAACCACTGTCATGATGGAGCACAACCCCTGTCATGATGGAGCACAACCACTGTCATGATGGAGCACAACCAGTCATGATGGAGCACAACCCCTGTCATGATGGAGCACAACCACTGTCATGATGGAGCACAACCAGTCATGATGGAGCACAACCCCTGTCATGATGGAGCACAACCACTGTCATGATGGAGCACAACCACTGTCATGATGGAGCACAACCACTGTCATGATGGAGCACAACCACTGTCATGATGGAGCACAACCACTGTCATGATGGACCACTGTCATGATGGAGCACAACCACTGTCATGATGGAGCACAACCACTGTCATGATGGAGCACAACCACTGTCATGATGGAGCACAACCCTGTCATGATGGAGCACAACCACTGTCATGATGGAGCACAACCACTGTCATGATGGAGCACAACCACTGTCATGATGGAGCACAGCCACTGTCATGATGGAGCACAACCACTGTCATGATGGAGCACAACCACTGTCATGATAGAGCACAACCACTGTCATGATGGAGCACAACCAGTCATGATGGAGCACAACCCTGTCATGATGGAGCACAACCACTGTCATGATGGAGCACAACCACTGTCATGATGGAGCACAACCACTGTCATGATGGAGCACAACCACTGTCATGATGGAGCACAACCACTGTCATGATGGAGCACAACCACTGTCATAATGGAGCACAACCCCTGTCATGATAGAGCACAACCACTGTCATGATGGAGCACAACCAGTCATGATGGAGCACAACCCTGTCATGATGGAGCACAGCCACTGTCATGATGGAGCACAACCCTGTCATGATGGAGCACAACCACTGTCATGATGGAGCACAACCACTGTCATGATGGAGCACAACCCCTGTCATGATGGAGCACAACCACTGTCATGATGGAGCACAACCAGTCATGATGGAGCACAACCCTGTCATGATGGAGCACAACCACTGTCATGATGGAGCACAACCAGTCATGATGGAGCACAACCCTGTCATGATGGAGCACAACCACTGTCATGATGGAGCACAACCACTGTCATGATGGAGCACAACCACTGTCATGATGGAGCACAACCACTGTCATGATGGAGCACAACCACTGTCATGATGGACCACTGTCATGATGGAGCACAACCACTGTCATGATGGAGCACAACCACTGTCATGATGGAGACAACCACTGTCATGATGGAGCACAACCCTGTCATGATGGAGCACAACCACTGTCATGATGGAGCACAACCACTGTCATGATGGAGCACAACCACGTCATGATGGACCAGCCACTGTCATGATGGAGCACAACCACTGTCATGATGGAGCACAACCACTGTCATGATGGAGCACAACCACTGTCATGATGGACAAACAGTCTGATAGCCAACCTGTCATGATGGAGCACAACCACTGTCATGATGGAGCACAACCACTGTCATGATGGAGCACAACCACTGTCATGATGGAGCACAACCAGTCATGATGGAGCACAACCCCTGTCATGATGGAGCACAACCACTGTCTTGATGGAGCACAGCCACTGTCATGATGGAGCACAACCACTGTCATGATGGAGCACAACCATTGTCACGATGGAGCACAACCACTGTCATGATGGAGCACAACCACTGTCATGATGGAGCACAACCACTGTCATGATGGAGCACAACCACTGTCATGATGGAGCACAACCACTGTCATGATGGAGCACAACCACTGTCATGATGGAGCACAGCCACTGTCACGATGGAGCACAACCACTGTCATGATGGAGCACAACCACTGTCATGATGGAGCACAACCACTGTCATGATGGAGCACAACCACTGTCATGATGGAGCACAACCACTGTCATGATGGAGCACAACCACTGTCATGATGGACACAGCCCTGTCACGATGGAGCACAACCACTGTCATGATGGAGCACAACCACTGTCATGATGGAGCACAACCACTGTCATGATGGAGCACAACCACTGTCATGATGGACACTGTCATGATGGAGCACAACCACTGTCATGATGGAGCACAACCACTGTCATGATGGAGCACAACCACTGTCATGATGGAGCACAATTACTGTCATGATGGAGCACTGTCATGATGGAGCACAACCACTGTTATGATGGAGCACTGTCATGATGGAGCACAACCACTGTCATGATGGAGCACAACCACTGTCATGATGGAGCACAACCACTGTCATGATGGAGCACAACCACTGTCATGATGGAGCACAACCACTGTCATGATGGAGCACAGCCTCTGTCATGATGGACCACAACCTCTGTCATGATGAACCACAACCTGTGTCATGATGAACCACAACCTGTGTCGTACTGTATTTGTAATATCAGCTTCAATAGAGCACTTCCTCCTACCTTCATGTCATCATGTGAAGAAGCTTGCTATGAGTTACTGCAACACCTATCTTTATGTTGATAACCAGTGGCTTCATCACATCTGTACAGAGATAAATTGAATGTGTTGAAACTGGAGACAGCAGATGATTGATTAATTAGTCCCCTCACTGTTGCAGAAGTATTCATCTCATCTTCCACTGGCTCTAGTTTCAACATGTTCGGTTATTTTCTGCATTTGGTAAAGTTACTTTTTGGCGAAACTTCTAATCCCTCATCTGTTGGGTACTATATCCCAAAATTGTAATGCATCCTGCATTGCCTTAGAACCGTAGTTTGTTCCTCAGTCTATCTATGCATCATCTGTATTAGAATTATTCTTATACCATATATATCATTCTCTCTAGAACCTACGAATGTGTAAAAGTATGATAGTTCGTGTCTACCCCAGCACCCAAAACAAAGAAACGTGTTTATCCAAATTGACTCCTCAAGGAAGGTTTCTCAGTGCTGGTGATGGTCTTTTCAAGTAAGGAAATAGACCTGTCATCTTTCTACTTTCATCGAAGGTCAATTGCCTCCCATTCTCCCAGATGTTGCATGACTCCCAGTAATAATAATAATAATAATAATAATAATAATAATAATAATAATAATAATAATAATAATAATAATAATAATAATAATAATAATAATAATAATAATAATAATAACAATAATAATAATAACAACAATAATAATAATAATAATAATAATAGTAATAATAATAATAATATTAATAATAATAATAATAATAATAATAATAATAATAATAAAATTTTTAACGATAATAATAATAACTTACGTTGAAATCAAACATTCTCAAAACCACGTTTTGACTCATGAAGACAGTGTTACTCTCACAAAACACATTCTGATCTCCAAATGAAATATACTTTTTTTTTCTGAGTTTCAAGTAAAGTTACTGGAATTAAGATTTATCGGGAATTTTAAATGAGTCGGCTTAAACAGCTTCAAGTCCAGAATGAGAAAAAGTTTTCGTCTGAAAGAGATGAAGAGACATAGAGGAGTTGACTAGACTGCACTAAGTGTCAGCTACGTGAAGGAGAGAGGAGGCAGCAGGTTCGAGCCTTCTCCAGGCTGGAAGCGACTTGAAATTCGAATATTATTGCAGATTCAAAGAAATATCTTTATCGTGACCATATTTTTGGTTATCCATTGCACGACTATCGGAGAGTTGTAAAACAAGCCTTGTTTACTCTGTATTACAAACAATGTAACTGAGAATATAATAAAAGCAAAGCCCCTGGGGAAAAATAAGCCAAATTGTTTGTTTTCTTTCCATTTAATAAGAATTCATATGAATTGTAATATTTTTTTTTTACTATAAGATGATGATCAGTAGCATATATACTTACTTTTAATAAATAAATAAACGAAACTTTTCCAAAAAGTAATCAGTGCTTTCTGGATTCAATAATCAACGTTCCTTCAATAAACAACCAATATTGCCAAATAGAGAGCCATTATCATTTAACAAATGACCAATGACCTCCAATAAATAGCCACATCCTATTATTACATATTTCCAAAAAAATAGCCAGTACCCCTCCAATAAATACCATAAAGTCTTCTGAATAATTTGAATAGACTGCAAGATTGATCAACAGGTTAGTTAACTGAAATCAGTTGTGTCAAGTACGACGTACAGAGAATTGGAGAGGGAGTGGAATGACTCGACAAGGAATACGACATTCGATATGTGATCTTGTACACAACGTACGGGGCAACACGCCAAGTACATCACCAGAATTACAAATCAAACGTACAGTATAACTTCAGCGGCATGTGCAAAAACCAGTTACCTTAAGATCTGCATTTAAGAGCATTAAAAGAAGAATCACTTTGGACACTACATATTTTAAGCTGGCATGGCGCCAGCATGGCGCTAGCATGGCATCCACACCTGGTCAGTCATAAACAGAAACAAGAGAATATCTAATGGTAACCAAGGAGATTGGTACTGAAAACAAAGGAGATGGGTTATGAGGGGAGAATTACGGTATTTCAACTAACAATAATAGAAGAGGGGAGATACCGCAGATTCCTGACCATGATATAAAACATACTAGGTAGATAAGAGAGAGAAATGGATACAAATGAGAGAAATGTATACAAATGCAGTTACACATGTTACACATGGACATTGTGTATATTTCTCATCAAAGATACTTAGAGAGTAGTGCTTATTAAGATGCGAAGAAAAGTGGTAAGATCTGTCTATGGAGGTTCGAAACCAGTGGAATAAATTTACACAAGATGAGAACTAAGCCAAAGAGCTTTGCATCACACGGCAAACATAAACAGGTTAGTGTGACAAACAATTATCTCTGATGCTAACAATCAGTACCTCATTTCATTCGCAGTTCGTTGCCAATCCTCTTAATTTTTATATGATCTGTAAAAGATTGTATATTATCTACATGAATTCAAGGGCTGTACAGTTTGGTTATAAGTTCCCGAACTTCATGTCAGCTCTTCTCAGTCATTTATATTTTGATTCAGAATTCAGAAGAAACTACTCCCCACTAAAATATCCATTCCTAACAGGAAATTCAATAGTTAACTGTTGGACTGTGATTCATGGTATGCACGGAGGAGTTCTCACAAACTTTTTCCCCATATTGTATTTCCTTACAAGTTTTCCCCCAACTTTTCAGCACTTTTCCCCAGGAGTTTTCCCTCGCGTTTTCCACACTCAAATTTCACCATACATTTCCCTATATGTGTCTCATTGGTCCAAAACAGTCAAAATAAACTTGTGACTGCTTATCATTTCTTAAATCTTTTAATATCACTCGCCAAAGATATCTTTATTCACAGTAAAAGAGAAAAAATCTACCTCAGTGTTCAGCTTTTTGAACTAGATTAACCTCGTCGGAATTGTCATACAAAGACACTTTCTTTACCATACTTGCCAACGCCATTTCTCAATCAGACCAGAATGTCATCTATCAAAATTACTGTATATACATTAAGGGTACCCAGGTTTAAGCAGATACAGATGCTTTTCCTATATATTTTTTTTATTTTTTGTCATTATAATGACAATGCTCATTATATAAGAGAATGATTATTGTAGAATCGGTATTAAATAGCACAAGAAAATTCAGTAATAAATAACGTAGTTTCTTAGCCACGATAATGTCATTACTTATCCTTGGCCAATTATGTTAGTAATTGGTTATCAAAGGTACTTGTCAACATCTTGAAGTGTGTGTGTGTTTGTGTGTGTGTGTGTGTGTGTGTTTGTGTGTGTGTACTCACCTAATTGTACTCACCTAGTTGTGGTTGCAGGGGTCGAGACTCAGCTCCTGGCCCCGCCTCTTCGCTGTCCGCTACTGGGACTCTGCTCTCCCTGCTCCATGAGTTTTATCATACCTTGTCTTAAAACTATGTATGTTTCCCGCCTCCACTATATCGTTCGCTAGACTATTCCACTTCCTAACTACTCTATGGCTGAAGAAATGCTTCCTAACATCCCTTTGACTCATCTGAGTCTTCAGCTTCCAGTTATGTCCCCTTGTTTCTGTGTTCCCTCTCTGGAACATCCTGTCACTATCTACCTTGTCAATTCCCCGCATTATTTTGTATGTCGTTATCATGTCTCCTCTAACCCTTCTGTTCTCCAGTGTTGTTAGTCCCATTTCCCTCAACCTTTCTTCATAGGGCAGTCCCCTGATTTGTTGTGTGTGTGTGTGTGTGTGTGTGTGTGTGTGTGTGCGTATGACGAGGGGGGAAACGGTGAGTGGTGCACTGAAGAGTCTGTGGAGACAAATAACATTAACCATGGAAGCAACGAGAGGAATGTATGAGATTATAGTGGTACCAACGCTCTTATATGGGTGTAATGCTTGGGTGGTGAATGTTGCAACAAGGAGAAGGCTGAAGACAGTGGAGATGTCGTGTCTGAGGGCAATGTGTGGAGTGAATATTATGCAGAGAATTCGTAGCTTGGAGATTAGAAGGAGGTACGAGGTTACTAAAATTATTATCCAGAGGGCTGAGGAGAGGTTGTCGAGGTGGTTCAGACATTTAGAGAGGATGGAACATAATAGAATGACTTAGAAGACATATAATTCTGTAGTGGAAGGAAGCCGGAGTAAGAATCGTCAAAGAAAAGGTTTAAGAGGGGGGTAAAGGTTTTGTGTGCAAGGGCTTGGACTTCCAGCAAGCGTGTGTGAGCGTGCTAGATATGAGTGAGTGGAGGCAAATGATTTTTATGACTTGACATGCGGGCAAAAACAACACAAGTTCGATCCCCCGGCTAGTCGCAGTGTTGTTATTGATATATATATATATATATATCATTGATATATATATATATATATATATATATATATATATATATATATATATATATATATATATTATCAGACATATGCTCACCAACACATGCTCCTCCATGCTCTCTTCACCGACCCACAATCCCCAGCAACTGGGGATTATGGCTTTGAAGTCTTTACCTAAAAAAATCTCTCCCTATTCCAGTTAAATTAAATTCGCTCTCCACCTACAGCACAGAAATGTTAGAAGTTAGTTTTGTCCACCACAATCTGAAGTTTTCTCAGAGTTCATCAAGTCCATTCTTCAAATTCTCTCGTTGCAGGGTATATTCCATTCCTCTTCTCAGTGCATTAAAACATTTTCACGAGTTTTTTAACTTTCCGAAGGTATTTTCCTGCCTGCCTTGAAACATATTCCTGGCCTTCCTAAAAGAATATCCTTTCTCACTGATATATTCATCTCTTTTTTTTCAAAGGTATATGCACCCCCTTTTATCAACGGCCTATTTCTGTTTTCTTCAAGGGTATATATATTCTTGTCCTTTCACGAAATATCCTCAGGCCTTTCCCAAATGTGTTTTCGTGTCTCCAAAGTTATTTTCTAGTCAATCTCAGGAATATACTACTTCTCAGAAGTATATTCCACTATTACTTATAGGTACATCTGCTTTTTAAATGTATATTCGAGTCCTCAGAGGAATATTTCGGTCTTTCGAAAAGGCATGTGTCTCTTTCACAGAGGTATATTTCATTCTCTTTCAAATATATATGCACGCCATTTTCAAAGGAATATTCCTCTTTTTCAGAAAGTTATATTCGGTTTCATCTCAGATCTTACTCTTATATATATATATATTCTGGGAGGCCACTGCGGGAGTTGGACGAGTATTGACATGTATGAGTTATCTATGTGTTTTACTCCCATTGTATTTGTCTTGAAATAAGTTTGTAAAAAAAAAGATGGGGTGGTAGAGTGGAATAAATGGCTTCAGAAGAATCTAAATATCTTCCTGAAGTCTTTATCCACTCTCCGGGCATGGTCCACTTGACACCAGAGGTGGACCCCATCCATATATATATATATATATATATAGGATGGGGTCCACCTCTGGTGTCAATTGTGGGACCATTGCCTCGGAGAAGTGGATAAAAAGACTTCAAGGAAGAATATTTAGATTTCTTTCTGAAGCCATTTGAATATTCCACTTCCCTACCACCTCATCTTTTTTTTTTTTTTTTTTTACAAACTTTATTTCAAGACAAAATACAATGGGAGTAAAACAACATAGATAACAACTCAGAGCTACATGTCAAATACTTCGTCCAACTCCCCGGCAGTGGGCCGCGTGCCCAGAATACTGCAGGTATTTCCCTCTGGATCGCAACACTGAGTCTCTGAAAGAGGAAGCTGGTCGCCCTGTGGTCCTTGGTTTCTATGATGAGTTTTCCACCCAGCTCCTTGAGAAACTTTAGAGCACACTTGCCCCATGCTCCATGGGTCTCCGACCCTATTGGGATGAAGTTATAGCAAGAGGGAAGGTCTTCATATTTGCGGGTCTTCTGGATCTCCCTGTGGCTGGCAGCTCCACCCCTTCGGCTAAGGAGTGTGGCAAGTAGGTGTCTGCCAATGTGGCAGCACAGGTGTAGTCCCAAGCAATCTGCTTACCATCCTTCCAGGGTAGCATGGTGGCTCCATCAGGACGCTTTTGACTTCCATCAGACCTCTGCACTTGGGGTTCCTGCTTTAGCTGGGCTACGGGCTGTGGCGAGGCTTCTCTTTATGATGTCATTGACCTCCTCATGTCTAGCATACTTCCTTCTGATGTGTGACACACTAGACCATGAAGTCCGAATTGATCAGCCGTCGCCCTGCCGCAAATACACCTATGTTCGGTGAGTATGGGGGCGGCTAGGCGAAGAGCAACACCAATCCGAATGGCCTGTGGGTCGAGTCGAGTGCCCAGAGAGGAATTGGGAACAGCAAGAAGGAAATCTCCTGAGTGTGGTGCCCTCACCGCTAGGAGACGAGCTTTGTCCTTTCCTGAAGCGTTGGTGAGCATTGTGTTGGAAATTTTTTCCATGATCGGTTTGTCCCAGTGGGACTGTTTGTGCTCTTTGGGAGGAGCTGGTCTACTGGAGGAGTCTGCCATGATGTCCCACTGCACTGCTGCTTCAATGAACTTGGGGTCTTGAGCTCCCACCACACCTCTCAAACGTTCAGGGACAATCCTCTTGACTAATCCACAGGAGGCCAAACACGATGACAGAAATGCAGGTAACGCTACATGCCTTGCTTTGCGCACCCCTATACCTCCAAGTCGCACTGGGAGGGTTGCCTGCTCCCATTGCTGATCCTCTAGTGACAGATTCAGTGCCTTCTTGAAGGTTGATCTCAGGTGTGCGTCATACTCGTCAAGTGTTGGGTTTTCAAAAGAGGGTGCGCACCTCAAGAAGTAAGTGAGTCTTGGCATAGTAAGACACCTTGTGAGGAGATACAGGGCATCATGGGCATCAAGATCACTTATTCTCTCCTCCATTCTTTTCAGGTCATTCACTTTGTCCTTGAGGACAGTGTCGATGGCGTGGTGACCCAGCGGTGCTCCCAGGAGGGTACTGTTGGATGGAGTTATAGTAGTGACTTCTGGGAGGATTGTTTGCACCGCATTGATTATTTCCTGATTTGTTGTGATAATTTCACACTTTGAGGGATTAAGGATGAGTCCTAAGGCTTCTCCCTGTGTCTTCACCCGTTGTAGGTCCTCTAACAAGGACTCCCCAGTACCTGCCAGAGTGCCATCATCCAGGTACCAGATGTTGAGCTCGCTGCATAGGCTGGAAGTTAGTTCTCTTACTGCCAAACAGAAGAGAAGTGGAGCGAGTGGATCACCCTGCTGAACACCCTCAGATGAGGGAATTTCATGTTCCCAAACAAAAGAGTCGAGGGTTTGCTGTAGCCAGCTGAAATGAAGGGAAAGAGACTGGGGAACCGCTCGAACGGCTGGCAAGACCACATCTCTCTTCACCATATTAAAGGCATTTCTAAAGTCAAGTTTGACTACGGCCTTGTCTTCTGATAGGTCCCTGATGTAGGCCCTTGCCGCATGAGCTGCGGCTTCACTGCCTTGAGAGACCCCAAAGCCCAGTTGGTGTGGCTGGAGTAAACTGGCAGCTTCTAGGCGAATGTTTCTTACTGCTGCTTTGGCAACTAGACGGCGAAGGGTGTTACCAACAGCAATGGGTCTGATTCCCCATCCTTCTTCTTCAAAGCGCATATATATATATATATATATATATATATATATATATATATATATATATATATATATATATATATATATATATATATATATATATACATATATATATATAAAACAACCACTATGAAAAATAGAAGAATTCCAAGCGCTTTCGAGACTACTCACATTATCAAGGAACTATGTTCCTTGATAATGTGAATAGTCACGAAAGCGCTTGGAATTCTTCTATTTTTCATAGTGGTTGTTTTGCATATTTTGATATCACCTGTTTACTGTGATCTTTTGCATATATATATATATATATATATATATATATATATATATATATATATATATATATATATATATATATATATATATATATATATATATATATATATATATATAGTAAAGAGTAAAGTATCCGCTAAACATGTAGGCGTGTCTAGTAAGGCTGTGGGTATTTTTAGTTTGGATGTAAACATGTCTTGCGAGTCTGAGGGTGTTCTAATTAGTGAGAGTATCTTGAAAGCAACAAGCGTGTCTTTCACTGCGTTAGACATGTGTGTGGAGTGCATGGGAGTGTTTATTGAAATTGTGAGCCTGTATGGTGGTGCTGTCAGCGAGGCTAGGAAGGCTGTATGTAATTAGGGAAGCCCTGTGTCCATTGAGGGTGTGACCGTGTCTAGGGAGGCTGCCGGTATGCCTAGGCTCTGGATATGTCTACGGAAGCTGTGGGGCTGTCGAGGGAAAAATGTGGGACGTGTCCAAGAAAAAGTATGGATTTTGTCCAGGAAATGTGTGTGATATGCCATGTTAAGTTATGAGGCAGGTCCATGGAAAACGTAAGACATCCGGCGGAGGAAGGCGTTGGATATCCAGGAGAAGTGTGGAACGTTCGATGAAGGTGTGGAACGTCCACGAATGACATGGAACGTCCAATAAAGGTCTATGACATGTTTAAGGAAGGTGTTTAAAGTTCAGTGAATATATAGAACGTCCAGCAAATGTCTGGACCATCAGGGTAGGTCTGAGATGCTCAAGCAATGTTATTATTATTATTATTATTATTATTATTATTATTATTATTATTATTATTATTATTATTATTATTATTATTATTATTATTATTATTATTATTATTATTATTATCATTAATATGAGGATGAGCCTTATGAGGGGGTATACATTCTGTTTATGTTTTTTGGTATATATGTCTCTGGAGCTGGTTGAGCCTTCTAGTTTTCTAGTATATATACTTCGAGAGCTCGTGCGACCATCAAGGCTGCTAGTTTACATATCTAGGGAGATGGTGTACCTCTTTCATGTGTCGTGTTGAGACATGTATGCCCACTTAACAACCATTAGTGCATAAATTGACGACAGTTGTAACTGCTTTCAACTGTGGTAAATGAAGTAGTGTGTAGATGTTTAGGAGAAGCAGTGAGAAACACATAAGTTTAACAGGATAATTTTCTTCCATATGAAAATTTTGAAGGTTTATGCGATGCGTGTGTTGAAGCACGTCGGTAAATGTACGTAAATGTTAAATCCAAGACGAAAAGAAACACTCACTATTTTAAAACTGTTTTAAAGCAGCCCCGTCGAGGCACTGGCTCTTAGTATACCGTCACTAATATTTTTTTTAGAGAGACTTAAGAATTGTTTGGGTATTTCGTAGAAGCGTTTGTTGTTAATGGAGACTCTTTAGTTTATAAGGTTGTACATTGTTGTTAAGCTTTTGTTGACCTTGTGCCTTTAGTCGGTGTTGATCCTTAATGAACTTCCAGAGATGCTGGAAAGCGAGACTCTTCATGGAAGGTTTCTTGGTGCTTGTAAAGAGCTTTTGATCTGAGGAATTGGACCTGTGCTGCAATTCCATGAATCTTGCCAAAATACTTGGCATTTCCCCCTCCCCAGACACTGTGTGCTCCCTGCTGGCTTAGTGCTGTCCATGTGAATGTCATGTTCTGCAAGGTTTTGTTTCTATTATGGTAATGTTTTGCTTCTCGAACTGTAATGTTCTATTTCCTGTAGGATGTTTCTTCTAAGATAATATTTTGTGTTTCTTATGATAATAGATTCTTCCCTTGTAGCACTTTGATGGTTTCAACGGAACTGTACCTCCTAGGTTACTTGTAAGACGAGAGTTTCAGCATTTCCAAATACAACAATGTGCAATTAACATTCAATCAGATATACTTCTTCCTCCTGGAGCTCCGCTCGGCGTAGTCCTGAAAGCCCCCATGTAGCCGCTGCAGGGGCTACATCCGGGAACAGGAGGATTTACCCAGGGATGGAACTGGGGCCTTCCTCTGCCGTGTCCTAGGAAAGTCTTTCTGGGCACTTAACATATAAAACACTTACAAGCTCAGAGCACACACCTTTACCCAAACACTTGCACAGACTTGCTGCTAAACTTTTGTTGACCTTGTGCCTTCAGTGGACGTTGATCCTTAATGATCTTTCTGAAATGCCAGAAAGTAGGACTCTTCAAGGAAGACTTTCTGAGATGGCAGAAAGTGGGATTCTTCAAGGAAGACTTTCTGAGATGCCAGAAAGTGGGACTCTTCAAGGAAGACTTTCTGAGATGCCAGAAAGTGGGACTCTTCAAGGAAGACTTTCTGAGATGCCAGAAAGTGGGACTCTTCAAGGAAGACTTTCTGAGATGCCAGAAAGTGGGACTCTTCAAGGAAGACTTTCTGAGATGCCAGAAAGTGGGACTCTTCAAGGAAAACTTTCTGAGATGCCAGAGAGTGGGACTCTTTAAGGAAGACTTTCTGAGATGCCAGAAAGTGGGACTCTTCAAGGAAGACTTTCTGAGATGCCAGAAAGTGGGACTCTTCAAGGAAAACTTTCTGAGATGCCAGAGAGTGGGACTCTTTAAGGAAGACTTTCTGAGATGCCAGAGAGTGGGACTCTTCAAGGAAGGCTCCTTGAGGGGCTTACGAATTGAACCTGTTCTCCAGTTGAAGAACAGAAAATCACAATACCGTGACTGGAACAATACACAAACAACCCGCACAAAGGAGAGAGAAGCTTACAACAACTTGGTTTGACTTGGACCCTTTACAAAGTCACAGTAAAGTCATCGTAACCTCCTCTCTCCTACGGGCGGGTTGTTTGTGTGCCATTATCAAAATTCTTTGAAAGGAACCTGAATGCCTGCCTCCCCCCCATGCATACTAAATTTTTTTAATAGATAAATATTTTTCATGATGAATTAACGTTTTTTATTCGTATTAAATGGATGAAAAAAAATTGACAAATTTTCTATGAACAACGTTTCTATTTTTACATTGAAAATAATATTATGTTAGGATATATTACTGTTGCAGGTGTATGGAATAGGAGGAAGGTTACTGAAAGCAGTGAAGAGTTTTTATGAGGATAGTGAGGCTCAGGTTAGAGTGTGTAGGAGGAAGGGACTATTTCCCAGTAAAAGTGGGCCTTAGACAAGGATGTGTGATGTCACCGTGGTTGTTCAATATATTTATAGATGGGGTTGTAAGAGAAGTGAATGCGAGGGTCTTGGCAAGAGGTGTTGGGCTAAAAGATAAAGAAGCAAATACAAAGTGGGAGTTGTCACAGTTGCTTTTTGCTGATGACACTGTGCTTTGGGAGATTCTGAAGAGAAGCTGCAGAGGTTGGTGGATGAATTTGGTAGGGTGTGTAAAAGAAGAAAATTGAAAGTGAATATAGGAAAGAGTAAGGTGATGAGGATAACAAAAGAATAGGTGACGAAAGATTGGATATCAGATTGGAGGGAGAGAGTATGGAGGAGGTGAATGTATTCAGATATTTGGGAGTGGACATGTCGGCGGATGGGTCTATGAAGGATGAGGTGAATCATAGAATTGATGAGGGAAAAGGGTGAGTGGAGCACTTCGAGTCTGTGGAGACAAAGAACCTTGTCCATGGAAGTAAAGAGGGAATGTATGAGAGTATAGTTATACCAACGCTCTTATATGGGTGTGAAGCATGGGTGATGAATGTTGCAACGAGGAGAAGGCTGGAGGCAGTGGAGATGTCATGTCTGAGGTCAATGTGTGGTGTGAATATAATGCAGAGAATTCGGAGTTTGGAAATTAGGAGGAGGTGCGGGATTACCAAAACGATTGTCCAGAGAGCTGAGGAGGGTTGTTGAGGTGGTTTGGACATGTAGAGAGAATGGAACGAGACAGAGTGACTTCGAGAGTGTATAAATCTGTAGTGGAGGGAAGGCGGGGTAGGGGTCGGCCTAGGAAAGGTTGGAGGAGGGGTAAAGGAAGTTTTGTGTGCGAGGGCTTGGATTTCCAGCAAGCATGTGTGAGCGTATTTGATAGGAGTGAATGGAGGCATATGGTTTTAATACTTGACGTGCTGTTGGAGTGTGAGCAAAGTAACATTTATGAAGGGATTCAGGGAAACCGGCAGGCCGGACTTGAGTTCTGGAGATGGGAAGTACAGTGCCGGCACTCTGAAGGAGGGTGTAAATGTTGCAGTTTTATAACTGTAGTGTAAAGCACCCTTCTGGCAAGACAGTGATGGAGTGAATGATGATGAAAGTTTTTCTTTTTCGGGCCACCCTGCCTTGGTGGGAATCGGCCGATGTGTTAAAAAAAAAAAAAAAAAAAAAAAAATATTACTTAAAATGCTTATTTTCCAACATCAGTCAACTATGTACTCTATAAACAGATAGAAATCATTGGCCGTGTCCGAATCCTTTACTAATGCAAAACATTTAGAACGACTTCATTTTTTATTTGCTGTAAAACTGGAGTCTCAAGCTTCCGGGTTGGAGAAGGTTCGAACCAACTGAACACTTCCTCTCTTGGAACCCTCTCCTTCATGTAGCGGACACGCAGCTCGGTCTAGTCAGCTCTTCTCCGTCTTTCATCTCCTTGTGTCGAAAACTTTACCCCATTCTCAACTTGAAACTGTTGAAGTCGTCTCTTTTGTAATTCGTGATAAATCTTAATTTCTGTAACTTTAGCTCAAACCTGGGAGTAAAATCTATTTTCTTCACATGATTGTTTTATTGTCAGAACTAAAGCTAGCTAAGTTTATCTTATATTTCATCACAATGGATGGATTGCATATATAAAGTTATGAAATTCCTCAACCTGAGCTGACAGATTTTAATAAGTCAATGACGATATTGTCACATATTCCAGAATGTGTTCAAGAAGTTAACTAGCTGAAGATGTTCGCTAGACAGAGTTTGAGTTACTTTTATACAAGGTGAGGTTCCATCATAGCGCAGGCTGTGGTTCCATCATTACACAGGCTGTGGTTCCATCATAGCGCAGGCTGTGGTTCCATCATTACACAGGCTGTGGTTCCATCATAGCGCAGGCTGTGGTTCCATCATTACACAGGCTGTGGTTCCATCATTACATAGGCTGTGGTTTCATCATTACACAGGCTGTGGTTCCATCATTAAACAGGCTGTGGTTCCATCATTACACAGGCTGTGGTTTCATCATTACACAGGCTGTGGTTCCATCATTACACAGGCTGTGGTTCCATCATTACATAGGCTGTGGTTTCATCATTACATAGGCTGTGGTTCCATTATTACATAGGCTGTGGTTCCATTATTGCACAGGCTGTGATTCCATCATATCACAGGTTGTGGTATATCATAACGCAGGTTGTAGTATATCATAACAAAGCTGTGGTATATAATAAAGCTGTGGTGGATCATAACACAGGCTGTGGTGGATCATAACACAGGCTGTGGTGGATCATAACACAGGCTGTGGTGGATCATAACACAGGCAGTGTGGATCATAACACAGGCAGTGTGGATCATAATACAGGCTGTAGTGGATCATAACACAGGCTGTGGTGGATCATAACACAGGCAGTGTGGATCATAACACAGGCAGTGTGGATCATAATACAGGCTGTAGTGGATCATAACACAGGCTGTGGTGGATCATAATGCAGGTAGTGGTGGATCATAACACAGGCTGTGAAGGATCATAACACAGGCTGTGGTGGATCATAATGCAGGTAGTGGTGGATCATAACACAGGCTGTGAAGGATCATAACACAGGCTGTGGTGGATCATAACACAGGCTGTGATGGATAATAACACAGGCTGTGGTGTATCATAACAGGCTGTGGTGGATCATAACACAGGCTGTAGTGGATCATAACACAGGCTGTAGTGGATCATAACACAGGCTGTGGTGGATCATAATGCAGGTAGTGGTGGATCATAACACAGGCTGTGAAGGATCATAACACAGGTTGTGGTGGATCATAACACAGGCTGTGATGGATAATAACACAGGCTGTGGTGTATCATAACAGGCTGTGGTGGATCATAACACAGGCTGTAGTGGATCATAACACAGGCTGTAGTGGATCATAACACAGGCTGTGGTGGATCATAACACTAGCAGCGCTACCATCATGGCCTCTGGATTCTTTAATTAGTTATGTCTGCACTTCTAGTGACAATATTTTTTTTGCTAACATTTAAGCAGGTCCTTGTATAGCTCTAATTAAATAATTTTTTTATTATTTTTTTCAGTATTTGAAATAAACGCTGCCGTCCCAGCTGCTCTCATTTATGTGTGTGTGTGTGTGTGTGTGTGTGTGTGTGTGTGTGTCTGTGTGTGTCTGTGTGTGTGTGTGTGTGTGTGTGTGTTTGTGTGTGTCTGTGGTTACCTGTGTTTTGACTTTCACTTTGTATATACAATAGCAGTGTTACGCTCCTGGTGTCTCGCCTGCAGTGTTTATATATTAGTAAGTCTAATACTCTTAGAAAGATAAGCTGTCCTTCAAGGTTTATAGAAAACAAAGGAAGACAGTTTAATTAATTATTTCTCACAACATGACAGCAGAGAGGATTGAACATCGGTTTATACGTCAGATCATACAGGATTGGCAGATTGTTTTCCTGGGAAAACAGTGCTCGTATATTCATCAGATATTCCTTCCCATTTTATCAATAACAGCAGAAAAAGAGCACTACAGAGTATTCTCAAAGCTAGGCAGGAGAGCTCATCTGCAAGATTTATTGTTGTGCCAGTTGCCGGAGCGGCTAATGACTTCAACGTAGCTTCCATGAATTCCTCCACAATTAAAAACCTAGGTACTAAAAAACCGATGGATTCAGTGAATCTAAGGCAGGATAATACGTAATCTCGTTTGGAAAGTGAAAAGCTATTTGAGGAAGAAACCTGAAGAAGCCTGGAGCAACATGTGAGAGAGCAACAGTACACATAGAGTAGGGATGAATATATCAATACCTTCACCATCCACTGTCACTCTCATAATCACCCTATGAAGATTAATGCGGCCGGACGTATTGATGAATAGGACCTAATCAAACGGCGATGTCTAGAAAGTACGATTATTGAAACCGCCAGCAATGTTCATTATACTGAAAGTATAGGACCTCACCTTCTCTTGATTCCTAAATAGATCTTTCTTATTCTCATTTCTCCATTGGAAAAGCTCCCTTCCCCACTCGATCGAAACGTCTCCTCAATGAATATATTAGTATAACACGTGTCGAATTTCATAAATTGTTTTTAAAACCGTGTTCAAGTGGACTTCGCTGCTCAAATACGTGAACCAAATCTAAGATGCGTTTTCAAGTTAACACACAGAAACTAAAAAAATGTGAAAGAAAGGAAGAACAAAATTGTGAAAATCTAGTGGTGTCCGACGTAGTCGAACGTAACTAATTCTCGCAAGCTGCCTCTACTACCACTAACAATATACCTGAAATAAGTTACCTGGGAGAGTGTTTAGAGAACAGGATTGCCTCGTTACGAGCCAGAGCGTTAACAGCAATTCCTAATTGCTATCCCTGTCGAGAGATAGGAACATAGGTTAGCTTAAACGAGCATAATATCTCTTTGTCCCGATTACGTACCGTGCTAGTTATAGCCATTCCCTAGCTTCCAGCGTGATCAGAATAAAGTGGGTGAGACGTGAGAATAAAAATTTGAAAGTAAGCTTTGTAGTACCACTTTCTATTCACTCTCAGTTGCTATGTTTCCTGTAAGCAAAGGTCTTTGCCGAGCTGGTCTTAACGCAGCATTTAATGATATATATTTTTTATTATTATTATTGTTATTATTATTTTTATTTTAAAGGGTGCT
This sequence comes from Cherax destructor, assembly GCA_009830355.1. Taxonomy (NCBI): domain Eukaryota; kingdom Metazoa; phylum Arthropoda; class Malacostraca; order Decapoda; family Parastacidae; genus Cherax; species Cherax destructor. The sequence goes on from WNWK01004677.1 coordinate 82,849, forward strand.
TTAGTTTACTAATTTACTAACTTTTTTTCATTAAGGTTTTCGAGGAGGTAGATCATATTAATGAATATGATATTTTGTATAGTTCCACATCGGACGTTTTAGAAAAGTAGAGGCAGACGAAATATGAAGGGAATTTTTTTCCTAGATAGAGGGGTGGCTAACAGACAGGCAACAGAGAGTTTGCATAAATGGGGAGAAATCTGAGTGGGGACGCGTCACAAACGATGTTCCACAGAGGTTATTGATGAGCCTTTTGTTGTTCATAATACACATAAACGACGTAGATGAGGGAATGAATAGCGACCTAAGCAAGTTTGTCGATGACACCGAAACAGACCGTCAGATTAATTCTGACAAGGACACTAGAGCGCTGCAGGAACTTTTGAATAGATTGATGCAGTCGTAGGAGAAGTGGCAGATGCAGTTCAATATAGGCAAATAACCATGGCACTTACAAACTAAATAAAGTAGATCTTACTCACTCTGAACGCGAAAAAGATTTAAGAGTTCTGGTTAGCAGTAATCTATATATCGTTGGTTAGGCCTCATATAGATTATGTCGCACAGTTCTGGTCATTGTATTACAGAATGGATATAAATGCGCTGGAAAACATACAAAGAAGGATAACAAAGTTGAGGGCACTCAATCTGCACTCTACAGAAACCGTAGAATAAGGGAGGCTATAATTGAAGTGCATAAATGATAATCAGGAATAAATAAAGGGAATGTAAATAATGAGCTAAAATTATCTAACCAAGACAGGACTCGCAGCAATGGGTTCAAGTTGGAAAAAATAGATTTAGAAAGGATACAAAAAAGCATTGGTTTGCTACTTAAACCATCAGTAGCTTTAAAAACTGGTTAGACAAGTACATGGGTGGGAGTCGGTGGTGTGAGTTAGACCTGCTTAACATGGGCCAGTAGGCCGGCTAAGCTCCTTCTTCCTTATGTTTTTATGTTAAAAATAATAATAATAATAATATGATTATTATTGCTGCTATTATTCTTATTATTATTATTATTATTATTAAGACAATAAAAATTCTATCCAGTTACATAGTAATGCACTCACCACAATTAGCGACTGGAACATAGTAACAGTCGAGAGAGTGAAACACAAGTTAACCTAAGTGAGAATGACAGCCACAGACCTCAGGTGAAATAAGAATTAAAGATTTATCAGAAGCAATGAGTAAGCCAGTTCTCCAACGTCCACAAGATGACGATAAATGACACACTTGTGTAACATTTGGGTATCTTTATTCTGAAAACGTTTCGCCCCCACAGTGGTTTCTTCAGTCCAATGCAGAAGTAGGTGGAAGGCGAGGAGGAGTTTGGGGTAATCAATCCCTCAGCCTGGAGTCGATGTGTTCAGTTGGTTTTAGTAAACCATTTATTCACATCCTGTCAGACACAACAACATCTGGGGATCTTGATGCAGGGATTTCTTCATAACTTGTCTAACCTACAGACACGACCTACTTTCACTAGTGGCTTCGTCCACTGGTGACTCCGCCTATCACTACTTCACCTCATCTGTCATCAGTATACAAGCACATCTCCGCGAATATGCCGGGTCACCGCATGGAGAAGACCCGGGCCACCACATGGAGAAGACCCGGGCCACCGCATTTAGAAGACCCTGGCCACCACATGGAGAAGACCCTGGCAAGGACCCGCCCTGGTGAACCTACCTGTGACGACTGTCCTGCACTTTTGTCAAAATTGATGGACTGAGGGACTGATTACCTCAAACTTTTCCTGCATTGTACTGATGAAGCCACTGGCGGGCGAAACGTTTACAAAACAAAGATACCCGAATGTTACACAAGTTTCTCATTTATCAACTTGTCGGTTTTAGTAAACCATTTATTCACGTACATAACATGAATGGCATAATTTCTAAAAATGTATTTGAGAGGAAAAGGGAAATATTTTGTAAGAATTCAACAGTAAGCTAAAAAAATAGATTGTACCATAATAAGAATCAGAATTTAATTAATTTTGACTTGCGGAGTTTACGGAGTTAATCTTCAGAGTTAGTCATCTAAGTTAGTTACCCCGACAATGTCGTCAGTATCAGTCCTTAGGATTAGTAATGAGAGTTAATCCTCAGTGTTAGTCTTCAGCGTTAGTCCTCATTTTTAGTCTTTAGTTCTAGTTCTAAGTGTTAGTGCTCATTGTTATTCCTCAGTGTTAGAAGTTGGGAATCATAGTGATGGTGGTGGTGTTGGTAATGACAGCGGTAGCTGTGGTGGTAATGACAATGATGGTGGTGGTGGTGTTGGTGATGATGTTGGTATTGTGTTGGCAATGAAAGTGTTGTAATAGCTGGGTGGTGGTGGTGAAGGTAATAACAGAGGTTGGGGAGTTAATGACGTCTGTGGTGGTGGTGGTGGTGGTGGTAATGACAGTGGTGGTTGTTGTGGTTTTAACAACGGGGGAGGTGGTGGTGGTAATGACATTGGTGATGGTAATGACAGTGGTAGTGACAGTGGTGTTGGTAGTGATGATGTAGTTACCTTTTAATTCTATAGTTCACAAAATTATTCATTTGTAATTTATATATGTATTCAAATATTTAGGAGTTATCTGCCTTCCTTATCGTCTAGAATAAGTGAGCTTGTTCTAGACTCAATAAAGTCTGACACATGAGGTTGGTAATAACAAACATCTTCGAACAATTTCTTAAAAGCGAAGCTCACATTATAGGAATCTTGTCGTCAGTTGTCTCCGATTGTCTTCTGTGTCCTGTCGAACTAACACAGACACACAGCTTTACAAACTAAAGTTCCGGTTAATTGGATTCCAAAATTTTTTTTTTTTTTTAGAAGTTTGATGAGAAAGATCCATACAAAAAAAAGGGATTTTAGTAGTTGTTGATGTAGATCCTGGATTAATTTTTAAAACATTTGTTTCTGCTTTGTAATTGCTGGATATAATGTATTTCGTGTTGACCGGATGTATGAAACCTGTCCTGGACAAGACGTTACTTGTGCTGAAATGCCAGAAATATTTCTTCCTAGGTGATGTGACTTTTTCTGTATGTGAGTAATGTTTCTCTTTCTCGACGAATTTCTGCAGTATCATTGTCAGTTGGACCTGCGGTAACTATTCTTCTCCTTCGTCACTATTGCGTTCAGGATAATCTAAGCAATATGAATATTGGGAATCATTAAATAAAATCATTTTTAATTCTAGGAGATCATAAGAACTTTATGTTGGCATTAATTAATGCTTTCATGGATCCCGACATTACTGCTAATGAAGCTAAAGTTAAGGTCAACTTAGCTGCTAGTAGCAAAACCAATGGGTTTATTGCTAGTAACAATACTTGTTTAAATACATATGATAGAACGGAGGAACTACTCATTGTTTTGTTTTAATTAATATTAGTACTGATACAGCATCACACAGAGAGGATGATGCGATGCTGAGATGAACAAATGAAGAGCAGAACAGAGGGTAATTAAAGACACGTAGATGAAGAAGTTTATTATAAAGACGTTTTCAACAGTGAGAGCTTTATCAAATACATATTTCTAAAATATTAATTAACATACGTTTATAGTATAAAGGTTAAAGATGAAATTAAAATAATCTGCGAGTCAGAGCTTTTATTTGATTAGCAAAGCAGATGAGGTTTTTTGGGGGATTAATAAACCCGTAGAGTTAGTTACCAAGAATAACGTAAGAAATTCAGTGTAGCTTACCTCTACTGGGGTTCTTAGGTCCCAAGATGTATATACAAGTGAGTTTGTTTTAATTCCTGTTTAAAGAATTTAATCATTCTTGACTAGTGGTGAACACGTTACTTGCAGTTAATGACCCTCGCCTAGTCGATTTGGTAACTATAATCATAATAGTAAAAGTAGTTGTAATGACTATTTAAAGGTGGACGTAAGCCAGGAAGGCTCTCAGATGACCAAAGTCAACGGGTCATCATCGACTAAGCTCAGACCTGTCGTGTCAGACTCTAATTATAATAGCTTTACTGTTGAGATTTTAAGGTCATTAGACAATCCCTCTGATGATTATACTAGAGGAAATTATATTTTAAAATATGATGGAAGGTGGTGGTGTTATTTATATTCATTGGTGTTCTACAGATTAGAGGTGAGAGTTGCTACTCATACTAATTTGCAAGATAAGAGCTGGAGGCCTTCTGTCGGTGAACTCGAGATGGGATGATCTCCAGGAAACTGACTGTCTTTAGCACAGTTGACGTGAATTGGTAGTTCGTGCTAGCTGGAACACTTCTGCACCTCACAGTTTAGCAGCAGGAGGTTCCAAGCCCTTCATAAGCAACCTCTTCAAGATCTTGCCTGAAGGAGACTTTGGTATGGCGTCAACAATGTAGACGCCTCCTGCCAGCTGTTTGTAGGAAGACACGTGACCTGTAGAATCAAGAGAGTTGTTAAATAAGTTTCTGAAATAGGTTTTAGCTATGAGTCACTATGGTACAATGAGTTCCTTCCTGATCCACGGCATAAGAAATCACACTGCGCAACCTGTTCTTCTACTAGAGGCATTATGGTCGCTGCGCCGCCCGTGAAAGGTATCCCTGTCACGAGACTGGAATAGTGCAGAGTGCGGCATAAGTTGACAATGCTCTGAAGGTCTGAAGGGAATCAGAAGAGACATTCAGAAATCATCATATGAAAACTAATATTTAAATTAAAATACTGCTTTTCATGCAATAGTTTCAGTGGGTTATGATGGCTTCACCTTCCAAGCAATAGCAGGACGAAAACTTCTAAGGCTATGTAATGTTTGTATTTTAGATTATTGTATTTTGTTTCCTGAAAGTTTAAATTAGATGTGGGCTGATAATGTCCTAATTTACAAGATATATTAAAACAATAGCCATTACTTTAATTTTTATGTATTGTGAGTACCTCTAGTGATTCCCTTCAAACCTTCAAAGCTAATATGCAACTGCATTATCAACATATGTCGCACTCTGCACTATTCCAATAGCGTGAATTGACGACAGAGGCCGAAATGCATACAGTTTTCCCCGTTTTTCTCAACTCCTGATGTGAACAGTTTAAGCAAAATCCTCAGCTGAAAATACCCACCTATTTTCGTATTGATTATACTACTGGTCGCTAATTTGAAGTATGTGTTCCAGCTCTTGAGCCATGTAAAGTGTTGATATACAGCTCCTGGGCCTTTTTAGAAGATATCCTCACAAATCTTCTGGGTGCTGGGACTGATTTTCAGCTACTGGATTATGCTGGAGGAATCAATTAAGAGATACTTCTGTAGGATCGCGCAGCGACAGAAACGCATCTAGTTAATATATCGAATTATACTTTACTATATAAAATTTTCCTAATATAAGTGTTCTGGATATTTGCTCTTCGATCCTATGTCTTATAGAAATAATATACTAAATTTCATCTATATTTATTCGCCTATTTCCTGTCTTGGAAACATATGTTTTCCGACGAAAGGCAGCCACTCCCATCCTCATTTTATGCAGTATAAAAAGATTTCGAGTCACTCCCTATTGAAACGTTTATTAAAAAACAATGTATCCTACAATCTTTTATTTTAAAGTGGTCTCTAATCGGGTCAACTTTTCTTAATAATGGTTCCGGCATGTCACAAGTTATTACTCCTCCAACGAACCCATTTCTGGCTATATTCTATATTGTCTGTAAAATAATTTTCTCTTTTTAAGAGCACCGTCTCAGCTGTTATAAATAGCTAAAGCTTAGCGTCTTTACCCCATCAGGCGCATTGTACTTCAAAAATATAATAAGTCACACACTTACTTTCATTATTCATGAAAGGAATTCTTCGCATTACAGACTTTTACATTTTATCTATTGCCCGTTCTCTGTATTAGTCACAAAATTCTGGATTTCAAATTAAAATTTTTACGTCTGAATTGACTTTTATATATATCATCTAGCAGCAATACAAAGTCAGTTCTGAAAAAAAACCCTCTGATTTTCCGAATCTCTCTCACGCCATAGGAGGCGCCTTAATGTGGGTGAAGGGCTCTTGATCAAGAGCAATGGACCTGTGCAATGGACCTGTCCTCCCATTCCTAGAACTCAACATGACTGACTCTCATTTCCAGGAGGTGTATGACTCCTACGGGATTTGCGCTCCCTTCTGAATATACAAAATAATCTTTTACCTATAGATTCACAAAAAAATTATTCGCTGTCAGTTGTCAACATGTTTGTTACTTACTGAATGAAAGATATATATAAAAATTTATCTTAACACACGTTTAATCTTTATCCTCGTAGTGTGGAAAAAAAACCGCCCATCTCAGTCTCGCACTGATAATTTTCTTTCGAACGATATCAGTCAGTGTTCAGCATCTTCTAGAAACGAGTCCCATACTGTTTACATTATGTATAATTCACGGTTGTTATATAGAACTAATATTGTCTTACTTGACGACATCTAACTTGTGCCTTCCACTTTTTTTTTTAAATGAGCCTAAAATATTACTTCATAGTGGTCTGTCACTGGATTATTGGGGAAAAAAATTGGCATTAGTTTTCATAATATTTTAAGCTAACATACTAGCAACAAACTGCTGCAGTCGGCTCGGGTCAATGGAGGCTCCTGGTTTGACTACCACGAAGGCTCTGGGTGCCTCTCCCAGTCGTTGGTGTGGCACTCCCACCACTGCTGCCTCCCTCACGTCTTCGTGTGTCGACAGTAACTTCTCCAGCTCAGAAGGTGCCACCTGACAAAAATATTCCACTGATATAGTTATTAAACTTGAATTAGCCCTTATATAACTCTGTGTTCGTTAAATTTAAACATAACATAAGAGAGTTATAAGTAATTTATGTCTGTGAGAAATGTGGGAAACTTGTTAGCTAAGTTCACTTTCCGACATTATAAGAATAATATATGGCAACAAGTAGGGTACCTAGGTTTGTTGACAACTCAGACTTCCTGTGGTTCAAGAAGTCTCCTTCGATTGAGTTGAAGTTTTCCCCTCATGGGAGCTGTAGAATGATGAGTAACTTGAATAAATTAACTTCCCCTAAAGGAGAGTATATGTCAAGTATTTCACATCTGCCTAGAAATGTGATATGTTATTCACTTTGTTGGACGTAAAGCCCGCAGATGACGGCCTAGAATAGAACAACCCTAATCACCTTGTGTCAACCTATGTACTGCAGTGCATACTTGGTGGATACAAGTGAGAATAGGAATTGTGGCGTTGACTGCGCCATCTAGGCCGAGAATGATGTCTTGAGTGCTGCTAATCTCCATACATCACCTTAATGTCCTATCACTCACAACGCATTGTACAGTCACTTTTTAAATACCACCATTCTCATCCACAGTAGGGAGGAATTTTCTCTCAGTTTTCGATTATGCCTGAGTACACACCGTGGAGCATGTTAAAACACACTTTATAATGACTTTTACCGTGGATCCACGCCACTCATGTTTACACTAGTTCAACTTACCATAATTCCCTAAGCTCAATTATTTTTTAAGTTGTTAATCTTTTGTCAACCCCAAACTGGGAAAATATGACTCCTTCCTTAAATCCATGCTATAAAACATCATGACCCTTTCATTAGACGAATCTTAGTGAGAGAAAGACTCAATTTCAGTGAGGTTAGGCAGACTAGACGTACGCACTACCTCTCAGATTGCCTGGACAGTTTACTCTTCCTTCAATAGATTCAACAAGCTGATGAAATACATTCTGACAGATATATTACACAATCTGGCAGGAACGGATGACCCAGCTACACCAGTGGCACCAGCGTGTGCGATGCTCTAGTGAGCAGCACCACCTAAACTGTTTAGAGCCAAGGATAATATAGTTGTCAGGAAATGTTTTTTTAAGGAATTAGTGGAAATTGACAGTAAATCTCCTAAGCATTGTGGAAATAAGCATTATTCGCTTTTTTAAAGAGCCTTACATGACATTATTAGCCAACAGTCCCACAGTTTATGTTAAAAGTAACTTTATAGCAGAGTAAATGATGTTAATGTGTGTCTGAAACAGCAATATAAAAAAACTAACATAAAACACAATGTCAAATTTACTGTATGAAGATGAAAATATTTAAATGCAGTAGCTTCAATATAACAGTTAAATAATTAATTAAAGAATATGTTTTTTACCTGAAATCCCTTAACCTTAATTATCTCTTTGATTCTGTCTGTGACGAAAATGAAGTTATCGTGGTCGTAGTATCCGATATCACCCGAGTGTAACCATCCATCAACATGAGGACGTCAGCAGTGGCCGCTGCGTTGTTGGCATAACCCAGCATTATACTGGGTCCTCGATAATGTATTTCTCCCACCTGGCCTCGACCACACATCTCTCCACTCTTTATATCCACAACCTAAGATACAGTAATTCCATTATACTTTTTGTACATTGATAACATAAGATATTCCTTTATGGCAGTCTGTACATATTCAACCTTCAAGTGAAGTTCCTTGATACTGGAGAAGAGCTCCTGATTTCATGACTTGTCGTTACCCTTCCCTTCCTTAGAGCAAACCTGATTACCTCCTATTCTCGAGGTGCTGTATAACTTATATGGATTAACACTTCCCCAAAACAAACAAGAGCAAATATCTGAACCATGTAACTAGCTGGTGTAAGGATGACCTCTCAGTAACATCAATAATAATCATTCGGAAGCACTGAATTATTTTCTTGCAATGGCACCGCTGATGGTGAGACATTTGCAATGAACGTAACAGCTGTTGTCGCTTTAAAAAAGCGTCTTTAAGAAATTACCTGAATAAAGATTGGATATATATACTATATATATATATATATATATATATATATATATATATACATATAATGTTAAGGAAGTTAATGTTACCTTTAGCTGAAAGTAGGGTAGCACCTTGCCCACGCAGCCTTCCTTGAAACTGGGCGTTGCCAAAAAATGAGTGACACAACTTGTTGCCTCTGTCATCCCGTAACAGTTGTACACATCCACGTTCAACTGTTGGGGATAATTGTAATATTTTCTCAAATTCACTTTACGTTTTTTTCTTTAGACTAGTAGCATCATTTTTATATAGGATCCATTGCATATTGTGTTATAAGATATAAATTTGTATAGCCAGTGAATTATGGATTAAATAACTCAGAAGGTAAGAAAAATATGGCTAGAGGATCACTGTTGCTTTGTAGTAGTCACCCCTGGCTTATACACGACAGGGTCTATAGTCCAGCCAATATGTAGATGAACTTCAGAAAGCTGCAACAGAATTTTTTCTCCAGAATTCAATTCGAACAGTATCCAGGAGTAGCATAAAAACATGTAGATTTATATAGGTGAGGAATTTCTAAACTGTGGAGGAAAAATCTCCGACGGGGTCGATAGCATGTAGGCTAAGTCCCCTTTCTTCCTTCTCACACTGGCAAGATGCAGGTGTGGACCTCCTTGGTCCACACCTGCATCTTGAAGAAGACAGTCAGGTGAAGAGATTTCTAGAAAGCAGGTCAAGGAAAAAAGTATATAAGGAAAGAAAAAACAAGGTTCGGTCTGTGTTTTCTGAAAGAGCATTTAGCAGTGTACGGGGAATAGTAATAATAAATATCCCACACATGATATACCAATGATTTGATATGTCCGTTTGATGAATAGGCAGTCGACTCTTATGAATGTTTAACAAGGTTACCCTCTTGCCTCTTTCTTTTCCTGAATAGATATCAAGAAAATAAGTGGCCTCAACATCTTTCTGGGGAAAGGCGCCGCTATCCCTCTGTTAGAGTGCATCAAAATAATCGAGAGAGCACTGAGGAAACCTAAACTTATCCCCTCCAAATGTAAACAAGTGTCCTCCGTTAATTAAACCCACCATATTGCAAGTCACAGCCACATTGGAGAGAGAGCAAGTAGTTAATTACACTGACAATATTCTTCTCTGTGCTCCACTAGGGTCTAACGTAACTTGTGAAATTCTAGGCAAAACACAAAATGTTGATTTTTAAAATGATGGAAAGTATGATTGGAAACATCGATGCCCATTACTAGATGTTCATCCCCTTTTAAGCTAAACTAATATTTTCGCTGTTCCCATCTTTTTGAAATCCCTGACCTGAATCAGAACAAAACCCTTTTAAAGTAATTGATAGAAAACATTCAGTACAATTCTGAGGACGAATCACAGGAACTCAATCCTAAGTTCCAGTCAGACACAGCATGGCGAGGATATTTATAGCCTCTTAGATTACCTTGTCAGTCTTCTTGTCTTTTTTGTCTACGGGATTCAAATAACAGATGAAGCAAATTCTTCTAAAATATAAATTTCAGAAGGGTTTGAGGACTCAATCTACACTATAAGCAAATCAAATCACAGAACGGGTGAGGTTCGAACCCATGGAAGGGTTGTTAGTCTTAGGGCTAGCCTAGCATAAAAATCGCACCCCACCCGTTAGACATACTAGAGGTACCACTCAGTAGAATGCATTCCCCAGCTTTGCTAATAAGGTCTGTTGAAGCTATAAACAACAAACAATATAAATGGGAGAGCTACAACTTGAACAAAGATTTCTCCAACAGAGATGAAGACGGAAAGTTTACCAAAGAAGAGAACACGCCTCTTCTAGCTGTTCTATTTACTACAACTGCACGTCTCGATCTACAGTCTTTCCATGTTGAAGTGGCCCCTCATCTTTCTGCTTTAATTTACACTGAATACAAGTGTATTTGGTGCAAAGTGGTAGCTGATCAAAATGGTGTGCATAGTCTGTAAAGTGCTGTTCCAAAACAAAAGCTTGCTTTTACTATGAAGTTAATGAATCATAAAGATAAGTCTTGCCACTGACAAGTACCGAATCAAAGGGAGAACCTTGAGTTTAATTGTCATGCATCCCAACACTCGTGCTGGCTACCCCGATGGGTACACACATTACCCCTGGAAGACACTTAAACACCTGCTGAGCAGAGGAAACAAACACCTGCTGAGCAGAGGAAACAAACACAAGCTCAACAAGTACAGCGAATCGGCTTTCCAGTGTTGATTTTTCCAAAAAATCAGAGACCATTGGCCCCTTTGTAAAGAGTGCCACAAGTTTCGTAAAAAACAAGTTATAAGTTCATGGGAAATACATTAGAGTCCTCGGATGTCACCTGGGTGTTCCCGTGGTGAAGCGTTGAGATCCATTGGAAAAACACTCTCTGTATCCTTGGTTCTCTTGGAAACTCCAAGGAGCAAGAAGAACTTCACAACCTAAATTAAATTTACCCTATATATTTTGCAATTGCGTGTGTCTATAAACAGTTTAGGAAAACTTTACCGATAGCTAAATCCTTACGCAATAAATAGAAAGGTAGAAAAATAATTAAAACTTATCAAAAAAAGATATATTGATTTTCCTCTGAGTCATTGTAATTACTTCTGTTTGACATGACTAGCACCGGAGGCAGAATCTGCTTTTACACACACACACACACACACACACACACACACACACACCTATGCTTCGGATTATGGGGAAACATCATCTAGATTCGGCTAGCCGACCATACTTATCTGCGGTCTGGCAGTGTGGATAAAGTACTGTGTACTTTGTTGCAGAGTTTGCAAGTTCGAGTCCTGCTGTGGACGTAGAGACAATGTTTTAAATAATCGCGCCTGTTTGCGATTTTATATATATATATATATATATATATATATATATATATATATATATATATATATATATATATATATATATATATATATATATATATATATATATATATATATATATATATATATAATGAACAAATAGAACAAACAAAAAGAACCTGTGCTTGTAGGGTTCGTAAGACGGAGGGCGACAGCCTAGAGCCAGCTGTTGCCATCGCTCTTAATGAAGAGAGGTCATACTGACGCAGAAGGGGCGTGTTTCCCATAAACTCAATCAAATAGGGTACAAGAGGTGCCATTGTTACCTGCAACACAAAATCATGAGCGCATCATAGAGACCAGAAACAATATCACGCTTGCATTGTCTTACACGTAAAATATAACTTACACATACCTAGAAAGAAATAGTCTTAAAGAAGTTAAACACAGATTCAGAAATAAATGTCATATCTTACTAAATTCTTATAAATATGATAGATTAATAGATATTATTCGGGATAGAATGGGAAGTGGGAGGGTTTCGTTTTCCTAGACTCTAAGATGGTTTTGGATATGGTGCCATAAACACTAAGTCCAAGAATGAATCTGGATAAGCATACTTGGATAAGCGGGAAATTATTACATGGAGAAAAGAAACACTTGAACAACAAAATGTCAAGAATATTTTATTGAGATAAAAAAATCAAGCTGGAATTCCACATGGTCAGTGTTGTCCTCAATACTTTCCCTAATTTTTATAAATGACTTATTTATAAATGACTTATTTACAAATGACTTATTTATCGGACCTTATAAATGTAATGAGAAGAATGCAAAGTGAAAAGCATGAAAGAAAGCTTCAAGATGACATGGATAGAATTCAGGAACAGACAGAAAAAAGCAAATTACGATAATGTGAAATAGGAAAAAGGGGTCGAGAATTAAATACTAAGTGGAGAATTAGAGGGAAAGATTCACAGAAATGGTTACAGAAAAATATATTTTGAAATCCATCTCCACAAATCTGTCTGATAAAGTTAGACACTTTTGGTGTCGACTGTCAGTGATGTGAGGAAAGTGAAGAGACACCTCATTTTTAATAGTCTGCCATTTCCAATCAAGCGAGTGTTGTCATGTGAAAGGGTGTAAGATTTTTTTTTGGGGATGAATGTTGATGAAGTCATGTTAGAGATTACTGCCATCCTATAAACTGGTTTTTCTCCTATCTACCCTTCTTTTAGGCTTCAAAAATGCCGTCTTATCGACTCAGTTCTTATAAAAAATACTACAAACATGTATCTTAGTCCCATTTGTGTTTCTGTAGACGTCTGCTTTTCTCATTACATCGTCAAATGCTTTAATTTTCTTAATGTAACCTTTGCCTTCTCATTACTCTTTCTCTTCACCTGTCTTCCGTGTTTCTTTACGATCCTGGCTTCTGATTTTCTTCAATAATTCCTGACATAGGCCTGTAAACTTATGCCATTGTTCCGCCTTTCTTTTCATTGCTTCTTTATCAGCATCTTCAGGACACGAGTTAAGAGTTTCAAGTTACGTGCTTCTCCATCCCCTTGAACTACAGTTTGACCCACTGACTACTAATACTACTACTGTTACTATAACTACTACTACTACTACTACTACTGCTGCTGATGCTGCTGATAAAACTACTACTGTTATTACTCCAACTATTATTATTATTATTATTATTATTATTATTATTATTATTATTATTATTACTTACTGCTACTGCTACTATACTATTATTATTATTATTACTGCTACTATACTACTACTATTATGATTACTACTACTATTACTACTCTCCTCCTCCTTCTTCTACTACTACCATGATAAATTAGACACATGTGCAACACGGGTATCTTAAAGATACCCAAGTGTTGCATATGTGTCTAATTTATCAACTTGTTCTCTGAACCATTTATCTACATTTCTACTACTATGATTACTACTACTACTTACCATTACTACTACCTCTCCTTCTACTACTACTGTTGCTATTACTACTAAAACTACCCATGGCATTGATCCACCTCACTTTTCATTGTTTCTATTTCAGCGCCTTGTGGACATGACTTACTAGCTTCTATATCCTCTTTAGCTACTGATATTACTACTATTATTCCTATTGTTATAATTATTATTATTACTACCACTATGAACTTATATTACTACTACTACTAGTGTCACTACTATTACAAATACTATTAGTGTCACTACTATTACTACTACTACTTGGTTCATTAGCAAGTTAGTCTCCTATGTGAAAGGTATTTGTGTATTGTTCCAGTGTTTTTTCTGTTCTTTACCACTAATACTACAACTATTGTCACTGCTACTTTTATTGCTTCTGCTTCCACTACTGATTCTACTAGTATTTCTGGTACTACTATCACAATTATTGCTGTTTTTAACAATACTTCAACCTATACCTCTTTTCTAATATTGCTATAATTATTTCTACTTCTTTTTCGACTTCTGCTACAACTGTCACTACTACTACTACTACTACTACTACTACTACTACTACTATTGCTAAAAGATGCATTTCACTATCACACTGAAACAGTGATAGAGTAAAACTTAGCACTCCGTACATTGTTACCACTGAAGACTAAGCTAAACCCGTAAAACTTCAAAACGCCATAAAAAAAAGGTAAGTCTTCACTTTTGTTACGATTTCTTTTCGTGGTTATTTTTCCTTAAATTATGTAACACGCTTGAATATTAATTTTCCGAAAAATTCGCCACATTAGGGCTATTTTTCATTCACCTGTAGTTTACCAGTTATTCCTTCTGAACGTATTTTGTGAGTTTTTACACCATGATCACACTTGTCAAACGCTTTTGTAAAGTCAGTTTACACTATATGTGCGCTTTGTTTATATTCTGGTGCATTCAGGACCCTGTCAAAAATGTGTTGCAATTACGAAAGGCGTGTCCCGTAGCTGGATCGTTAGCGCACTCAGCTCACACACTGAGGTCCGGAGTTCGAATCCCCGGTACGGCTGGAAAACATTAGGACGTGTTTCCATAAGACACCTACTGCCCCTGTTCACCCATCAGTATAAAATAGGTACCTGGGTGTTAGTCGACTGGTGTGGGTCGCATCCTGGGACCAAATTGACTTAATTTGCCCGAAATAATCTGCATAACAAGCGGCTTTCAATATAGTAGTATGCCGTAGATGTCAGCTAGCTTGTATACCTTGTACATGTACTTGTAGAAATAAAGATATTATTATAATGCCTTGCTTCCCAGGTTTGTGCAAATTTTTCATCTCATGTGATTGAAACTCTTGCTTCTTAATACACATTCCAAGATTTTTATATATATATATATATACCGCTGACTTTAAAAAATTAATTTAGTTATTAACCGCTCAAGCGGCACAAATAAATTAAATAAAAGAAACTCAAGCAAGCCATGGCTAAAATACCATGTATGTATACATATATATTTTGTAAAAAAAAAATTGAAACAGGGAAATTTAAAGTTCAATGTTCGGTTAAAAAAAAATAATATCTTAGCTTTGATAAATATCTTTGAATTATAAGAATATGTGCATTACCATATTCTTGAGTAACCCGATATTAAATATTTAAAATAAATATGATTACTTTTTTATGCAAGTAAACTTAAAAGAACAAAAACACACGAAGGTAAAGAAGCGAATATAATTTTTGCATTTTCTCTTGGCCAAAATACTTATTTGAATAATTTAGCAATATTTAGCAGAGGTAATAAAACATACACATTTAATTAGACAGAATTTACACACAGCATACAAAACCCATTAACGATTATTGAGCTCATAATGTTGGCAGGAAGCATTTGTAGCATTAACTGAGCATAATTTGCTTAAGGTAAATGAATACCTCTCACTCACCTTGAATTTTTGGATAGACTCAAGAAAATTCCCGGGAGAAAACTTGCTTAGAGTGATGATTGCACCCCCGTTTGTTAGTATTGCAACAACATAGATATAACCAAATATATGAAACATCGGTATCACAAGCAATGTTGCCTTAAACATCTGACTGATGTTGTCCGGAACATATTCATTCCACTGACATCTGAATAAAAAGTAAATATAATGATTATATGTTAATATAAATTCATATAATTGAAATAATCATATACGTTTGAGTTGCATTTCTCTCAGTGTTGCAAAGGTGGTTCCCCGAACTGGACCAGAGGCTTCATTGTGGCACCAAAGTGAACAATCACCTATTTCTTCATTGTTAGTAGAAACAATGTTATGAGCCTGTATAGAAATTATTTGGTATCTATTTTAGTTTATAATATATATATATATATATATATATATATATATATATATATATATATATATATATATATATATATATATATATATTATATATATATATATATATGCAATAAACAGGTGATATCACAATATGCAGAAAAACCACTGTGAAAAAATAGTGAAATATATAGTATATATGTTGTATTTTCATACCCTTGCTTTATTCGCATACAGTATGGTACAGACCCAGGGAGGTCTAGCTTCCAAAAGTTATTTCAATATACACAAGTAATGAATTCTCCTCTCCCTCTCTCTATTTCTCTTATGATGGCTGATATATATCATATAGGCTTAGAGAAGTGGTGATCTCGTTACATTAAGTCAGTCTAAATTTAGTTAATATTAAAATTATTAATCATTTTAATATTTATATCGTTCAGACTGAATTTCAGTGAATTATTTAAAAAATACGTTTACACCTGATTATCAAGAATGTAATAATAAGTTCAAAACTGACTTATCTATTGTCATTGAGGCAAGTAGGTTGCGATGGGTGCACATGACAGCCTTAGGTAGACCCGTTGTGCCAGAGGACAAGAAGTTGATGGCCACTGCTCTGCCCGGCTCCAGACCTTCCGTCTGAGATGGAAGATTTAAAATAATTATTTGCTTTGATATAACATTCTTTTCCCCCAAAATATTGTAAACTGTTTATCGTATGGTTAAGTTTTTTTTATAAGAACTTAAGCACAAGTAGAGTGAATGGGATTCTTGAATTATCCAGCGACAAAGAGTTTGACAATAAAGTCATGCATAAGAGCGGTCTAGTTGAAGCCAATGCTGGTGTATGTTATTGTGTCAAAAATTATACTTTCCATGCATAATGCAATTTATTTGTCTTTTAAAGAAACTTATTTATGTTAAACCTTTAATTAATCTAATTTTGTTTACTGTTATAGAATATTTAGCCTTTTAGAGATTCGTTATAAGTCTAACTACATTATAACTTAGAACCATTAAGTTTTGCTACAAGATGACATAGCCAACAAGGCTAACACTCACTGCCTGATAAAACTGTTGCAATATGATGATCACTAATCCTGATCAATTAGAGTATTAAGTTAATTATATATTCTTTTTATAATTATCTAAATATTAATGCCTTGTCTGCGGCCAAAAAAAAAAAAAAGATATTTAAGACGATGTAAATTTTATAACATTGTATTTGTTGTTAAATAGAGTTCCTCAATTAGTAGCTTATTGTGATGTATGAAATATTTTTAGTAATAGAACATAGCAATTCTTGAACATGCGAGGAGACGCGCCTCCCACCCGAAGAAGGGGAAATTTCAGGAAATTTCAGGGATGCCAATTCAAACGTATTCAAAAGGCTATTTTAGTGACTCCGCACACTGCCCCTAGTGACACCGTGGCATACAACAGAAGGCTCGGTCCCAGGAACTCTGTATATGAATAAATACAAGTCCAAGATCAAGAACACTATATCCAGAGTGTGACGCCATTAACTATGGACAACCCACATGGCCGTAGTACAAGGAATTGATAAGATCAATATAAAAAATTATATTGAGTGCATTGACACTTCAAATGACATGGCCACTGGTGTTAGCGCTGCAAAACTGTAAAAGCGTACAAATAAAATTTTTTGTAAAATCTTCAAATCATTGGTGGTGAACATAGCTGAGGACTACACGTTCAAGAAAAAAGAGCATATATTCAGTGTGTATAAAGGTTTCTGCTAGAAATCAATGGTGAACCCATCAACATGAACCATAAATACTCTTTCTGAGTTTGGTAACAGCAGCTGCTGAAGCCACTATTAATAGAGTAGATATATTCACAAATGAGTTGTGTTGCCACCCATCACTTTTATTTGGACAGCAGATAGAGGCGCTGACATGCTTCTGCCACCCAACGGAACAATGAGGTGCGTCCGTGATGGTGGCTCACTTCTCCAACGACTTCCATGGCCTCGTGATGGTACATTTGACTCTGTCTGCAAGATGTATGTTAACTATGTTACTAAAACGTAAAGGTATCCCATAATTGTTTTTGACGGGTATGAACCGGTTCAACCACGAAGGATGTAACATATCTTCTTCAGACAAGAGGTACAACAGGTCTGTAAGGAAAAGTTAATAAAGAAGGAACACATCTTCATTACCAATACAAACAAAGATTTAGTATCATGATTGGTGAGAAGCTGAGGGAAACTAGATGCATGGCAGGTGATTCTAACTTATTAAATGGCAAAGCCGCGATGAATTCAACTACCACCTGCGCCTCATCCGCCGTCTGACAGGAAACGGACTTTTTGATTTGCTGTTTTCATGATGACGGCATTAGTTAGACAAAAGCATGTCCGGCAAAACTCACAAAATATGGAACTCCCATTAGCTGCATATTTATTTAGGGACGCGCAATTTGCTTTAATTGGTGCATCCAGTAAGTGGCTGGGAGTCAACATCACTCTTGTTTGGCATTGGGAAAGAATTTGCTTTAATAAAGCTGAAGAACAATATTTATTTTTAGAAGCAGTCTGAAGTATTCCACCGAGTAGAAAATGCAGATAAGGTCTCTTCAGGTTGAGAAAAGGAGCTTTACTCTTTTACAGTGAAACGCCAGAAGGACTGGACGTACTGCCTTACCTTCGAAAAACATTGCAAGTATCTCTTTTATGCGGGTTTACGCTCTGCCACAAAAAACTGCAGAATCACGATATCAGAGCGCTTGTGTTTTATTTCAGGGTTCAGCAGTGGACGGGTATGCACTTAGATCCGCAATATTAAGGATGGATATTTGTCAGCAGTCGATCTATACTGCGAATAATAGATTTACAAGCAGCTCTAGAAGCTCTACTAAAAGTGATAAGATGCAATTTCAAGGCTGGATGTGGTACGAAAGTAGGTACCCGTAAAAACATGGTCTGGAATGCTCAATAGCATATCTCGAGAACTAGATCTGGAAAGTTATACTTGCCTTTCATGGACAATATGGACGAACTGTGGAATATTTTGTACACAGTAAAAAATAGCTATTTTATATATTTGCTTTCTATAACAAACTAAGTTATATATTGTTCAGAATATACGGTGTTATGTCCGTTATGCTCAAAATTAAATCATTTACTGCCGCATGAATATTTCCAAGCTAACACCAATTAATAACGTTTTTTGACGAATATTTGAAACATATATAATATAATCCACTGCATTTTTGAAATGCTTTCATAAGAAATAACACTGAAATTAATGTTGAAAGTAAAATAATATTAAGTTTCAGGATTAAATTTAATATGCAAGAAGAGTTAATTAATATTCATTATTCTCATATTGCACTGATTCCTTATTGTCTCTAGTTTGGATATAATATTCTTCAAGTATTCATCATTTTAACATTGAACATACTTACAAGAGAGATAAAATGGGTCAACCTTAATTTATTACGTACACACACTTTTCACAATCCAGACTACCAATTCTGCTGTGTGGAGACTTCACATAAGATGAAGCCTCCGTCATACAGCATAGTGCATATATTGTGTAAAAACGGAAACACCTTTGATCTTTTGTATATGCATTATATTACAAATGTTATTAAAGTTATAATAATTACGAAATATATCATCCAAAGAGGCCTTATGAAATCAAATATTGTTTAATATTCATTTAAGTGGCTGTTTCTCTGCTCTTACCTTCTGACATTCATAATAAAATATAATATAATACTTTGCGTAAACACCATTGAATAGTTTCGTTTACCACACAATTACGTTTTGTAATTTTTTAGGTATTCCCATAGGGAGACCTTTTAATGGTTGCCAGGTTGGTTAAGAGTCTTTAAGTTTTCAACTCTAATCAACTATTAGTAGGCAAAGGTTCGTAGAGTACGTGACATGTGCACTTGCATCTGCAGAATTTTATATAGATTATTCCTTGAAATGGTTTCCACGAGATAGCTATAACCCTCTTCTGATCGTCTTCAAAATTTCAACACAGATGTATCCTACTAAGAAGAAGGTTGGCACTGTTACTGGACTGTGTGGGGGCCATTTTACCACTTTTAATCTATAAGTGGTATATTAATATTTGGAATAAATAACTGAATTATGCTTCTTGAAGAGGGGGGAGGTCTTGATGCCACTGAGGGACTCGTGAACCAAGGAAGTGAATCGAATCAAAATGCCGCCCATTCCAAAGGCGCTATATCCCTACAGGTTTAGTGCTTACCTATGACTACAGTAAAATACTTGTGAACGGGATCAGTTTCTAATGGGTGATACATCATATGAAATGGATGTAATCTTTTTTGTGGGGTTTAAAGATGAGTAGGAGCAAATTTTATTGGATTTTGAGCAATAACTCGGGTTCAAATCCCGGCCAGTCGCAGTATGTTCTTTATATTCATACGTATATGGAGACTTTTTTTATTTTTATTTTCCTGCACTGTTATTTTATCACCACTTTGCACCATCACTTTCGCGTGGGTCGTGGTAGAGGCGACTGCTCTTATGGAATACAAAGATGCCTCTCTCCGATCAGCAACGCCCAAAATAAATGTAGTTTCTTATGCTGTGCATTGTTGGATGCTGTGAAAGTCCTTCTGTTGCACACTGGAGAGGAGGAGAGATACATGATAATATATACATGGAAAGTACTCGAAGGCCTGGTCCTAAATCTGCAGTGCCATAACAACATACTGGAGGAAGAGGAAGCGCAAAATAAACCCAGTGAGGATCAGGAGTGCGGTGGGGACAATAAGGGAAGACTGTATCAATATTAGCGGCCCCAGATTATTCGACATCCTACCAGAAGATATCAGACACATGGCTGGAACAAGTGTAGAAGTCTTCAAGGGAAACTGGACAAGTATCTTCACCAGGTGCCAAAGCAACCAGGCTATGATGGATATGTAGGGCAGCGGGCAGCAACAGCCTGATTGAGCAGGCAAGCACCAGACGAGCCTGGCCCATGGCCTGGCTCCGAGAGTAGTAAGACTCTCGAAACTCATCAAAGGTTAAGGCGAGTTTTCATGAAAAATCTAGAAAAAATCTTAAAGGATTGAAAATTGAATGTAAGTAAGAAAAGACAACTAATGAATAACCACTTTCCTTCTTATGGATTATTGAAGTTTGACAAATTTACTTCAGTCTGTCCGTCTATATGTGTTTCCTCTGTCTATATTTTTACAGTATGTTACTGCGTAAATATTTTTAGTTTTGAACAAGATTGCGTTCCATGTCTTGTGCTTTTTTAAGTATGTTAATTTATATTCGATGTGCCTCATAAGAGTGCTTATGCACCTCCTGTGACTTTGAGGGTATTAGGGCACAGAAGCAAGGTTTATTTTGTGTGATGAGGTGTTTGTCTCTAGCACCTGGACTTCTTGGGATGGATGAAATAGCTTCTAGATCTCTTGAGAGAGTTGAGCTGTAGCTGCTTTGCCTTCTGAGGTTTTAAGGTTCAACCACTAAGCTTCATGCGAGAGTTCAAGTACAGTGTCTAGAAAAATGTAATACAAGTATTTCGAGGATCGTGCTGGAAATGAATCAAGTTTAGCTGACTTAATGCGTGCAGTAAACGTTTCTTGTACATTTCTGAGTTGCAATATCTCTCCTACCTTGACAGGTTTGGCATTAACAGTGAGTTATTTTGATAGGCTTGAAATTCATCGATTGCACGAGGGGTCACACTTTACCTGTACACAAATATTTGTAGAAGTTTTAATCCCTAACTTAGGGTTAAGTAATCTCTGTCTATATACCACTCAGAGCATATATTCCGTACCAGGCATCTGTTGATTAAACGCCACATTTTTTTTGACTAGTGACTGAAGTGAACACAAGTCTCTGATACTTATTTACAGCAAAGAAATACTCATTAGCAGTAACTCTATATATGAATTGTGCTTCGAGGCATATTTGAGAATAGAGTTGCGTGGTGTATGTTTACTTAATTCCACTACAATTCTATAAATACACTACCGCTATAATTATTTCCTAGCAATGCGTATTCTTTTCTCATACATGAAATTGATGTCTTAAATGCGGTACAACATGTGCAAGAACCTTGAAGTTTTAAACAAGAGTGAATATGCTCACTAATTTGGCCAATTCTAATTAATTTTATAATTGAGCTACGAGTATGGTTATACAAAATAAATGAATAGTTTCAGAAATAATAGTGATGCTACGTACAATACTTAACTAATTTATACATCTTATGAATTAACAATTATGCACCAGATGGATCATCAGTCATGTATGAGATGGGTTATCAGTCATTATATCTGGTATATTATTAGTTCTACTAGTCGCCTTACCTTTGTAACAGGCGGTAGTGGTTGAAAGTCCATGAGATCGTAAGGCTGGGTCTTCCGGCTGCGTCTCCCAAGACCCACACCTTCCTGATAGTTCCGGAGGGAAGACGAGAGATAGCAGCTTCCAACTTGTCCACCACTGTGTAGTGGACCACCGCCCAGCAAATATCATTCACTTTCATTCCATTGACCAAATCATCTGTTCAATGAACACCAGATGAGCTAGCTTAAATATACTCTCACTTCACGTATGTGTACTCTAAATGTTTGTTAGAAAAGTCCAAAATTAATTACCTATGAAACTTTTGTAAAGAGGCACGTGAATATGCAAGGTGATGCACTTTTTATGAAAGATTTATAGCAACCTAAATTACGGATTCTTTACATATTTTGAGTATTCAGTGCTTAAAATGATGGAGATAGTGTCGTGAAGATGGCAGTCAAACCTACCTTCAAATTAACGACATTTAAAATTAGATATAGTTGCTTAAGGCAAATGCAAGATATTGCATTTGCAAAAACACCAGGGATACTCCTTGCCCGACAAGTGATACTTATTTCCCGGTTTGATGGTCTCAATAAATCACTGAAATGTTCATGTGGAGAGAGGAATTTGTTGGTTATACTTGAATTATACGTGAATCGACGTCTGGGGAAGGGACAGTGTGTAGAGAGCAAAATTTTGGTTTGTTTAGATTACTCAGTTTTCCATGTAGGATCACAGCTTTGAATGAGAAGACCCACCTATGGTGAGGCTGGGATTCAAAGGAGCGAAGATAGCGCCGCAGTATATAACGGAGAGTAAGACCAGTGGGTAGTCTATGTAGTTAGGGGCGAGGTAGAGGACAGGGTGACCTAGTGTGACCCCGGCGCCGTGGAGACCTGCGGACACCCGTGGCACAAGATCACACAACTCAGAGTACGTCCGCTGCTCCTGAGTCTCTGTGTTTACCTGAACATATCACAACAATGGTCAGAGGTGGACGGCAAACAAATGCTTAAATTGACAAATTAACCCTGGGGATTGAACCAGAGATATTTAACCAGCCTAACAGGATGCTAGGTAAATTTATCGACGCCTTGGCTCACACCGCCACCATATTACAAACGTCAGGTGCCCAGCAAGTACACTGGGCATGGCACTCCTAACACAAGCACATTTGTGGCCTTGGAAAGCTACAGAAACTAATGTCATTGTCCTTTCATTTGGATACGGGTTTCACAAGCAGTACACATATTAAATGAGATATTTAACCAGCCTCCCGGAATGCTAGGTCACTGGTGGCGGTATTCTTATTTGCTTAAAAATCACTTGTTTCAGGGATGCATTTAATTTCTATTGCTCGTGAGACTGGCAGCCAAACGGGAGGAGAATGAAATTAGTTCGTGTAGCATTCCACGGAGTTTAATGCTACAGGAGTGGCATGAGAGCGTAGTGAACTAAGGCGTCGAGAAATTTACCTATTGTCCTGGGAGTCTGGTTAAATATTTCAGGTTCGATCTCAGGCTGGTCGCAGTATTGTTATTAGCTTAAAAAACTACTTGTTTCTTGGATGCATCAAAAAACAGCTGAAGGCTTATAAGGCCGAGATAACATCTCACACTCAACATCTGACATCTTATCCGACCCTATATGATGATGCGGGTGAGATGGTCAAGGACTTGTCAAACATAACTTAGTTTAGTAAGACATGCGAGCAAACACAAGGACATATTTATTTATGGAAGTGATCAAGGTCCCAGGACCGAAACGTTTTCTATGTCGTACTGTTTGCTTACTTGTCTTTCTAAACCAATTTGTCGGTATCTATTACCAAGGTTAATGCCAAACATAGCTTAAACTCTCCCCAAATTTTAGAAATTATAAATGAATCTAATGTGTATAATACTAAACCAATATTCTTATAAAAATCGAAGCTATATTTTATGAAGCTTTTTGAAAATCAATCATGATGTGAAGAGCAATTATTTGTTGGTTTTCGCCCTTAGAACTGTAAACTCTAGAAACTGTTTTTTTATATTTTTATTAAAACATATATACAAAACAGACATATGGAAATTTTGGCCCAAGAGCCAACAACAAATTTCCTATACCCAATTACACGAATGAAACAGCAAGCAAACCCTATGATAATATAATTGTTTTAAAACAAGATACACAATACATATATTATTACACCATGTAAGGCAAAACTTTAACATACTTTTAGGTACCATTGAAATACCACGGAAATACACACAAACAATGGCCCGTCATCCTGAAAATACAACATACAGTGACATGGTGAACAAATTACCTGCTAAGAGACTTCCCCCCCTTTTCCCTGAGACAAATAAGTATATTAATATACTTCAAACACACAAAACAATACAAATTCCCTGACCGCCCATGTTAAGTTGATCTGGCATTTATCCCAAAATAACATTGATCCGTCCTCATTGGATAAGACTAGTTCTCACTAATGACAGCCCCTCCCTTTGAAAAACAACCCAATTATGACATACAAAGCTTATGCACATCATTAAACATATATCCCAACTGACAAAATATATGGAAAAACATATTTTGTTTATTATCGTAATATAGTGATATTACTCAGAAGCACAAAGTTTTGGGACTTTATATTGTGATTAAACCATATTTACAATACGTAGGTTCTCCTACCAAACAGTAGAACCCTATATATCCGAGGTACTAGTGAACACAACATACATACTGGTAATCACATCCTATTGACCATGGATTTATCTCCCCTACAGTATCAAGGTACGTACTATGAATTAATCAGGCACGAAAGAGGTTATAAACAACCATACTAATCAGATGAGCTAAATAGTACACACATAGTATATATATTCAATAAAACATTGAACCTCTTCAAAAAAAATATTGCATGAACATAACCCATTGCATAACATCACAACAGCATATCCAACTTCCTTTGACATCAAATTTTACGGAAAGTCTTGACTAAATTTTTTTCGCTGATGTCTACAACAAACACATACAGCGTGGCAATCGAAATTTACATTATGAACCTTTAATGGCCTTTACACACGTATCTATATCAACACGTAAAGAACAAGCTAAGGCTAAATTCTCCTCCGATCCACAGAGACAAGCCCCCGATACGTTTCCCCTGACATAACCCCCCCTCACTCATTCACACGCATTCCCACACATAAACTCCCCGTCATGATTACAGTTTTATCGTCATCCGTCACCCTAAACCCATCCAACCCAACGCATGCACAAACACCTGCCAACCCTACCAAGTTTTATCTGCACAACTAACATTCGCCAACCCCAAACCCACAAAACACATGATACACTAAAACCCTATCACTCAGAGGATCCAGCCCCTACCGATACCATTACCGCAACCCCAATAATTTCTCCACTGTCATGACCCAGTACACCTCAGGAAACTCCTTTACCCAAGCCCTCCCATATATCTCCCTATTTCGTTTCAACGTTCTGTAAAAGCTTGCTTCCAAGGCCCTGATCCTGATATCTTCCCTTACCCCTAGCATGGACCAGGCCGTATGTATATAATCAGCAACCAGATACATTATTGCTCTCCTCACATCGCTGCGGACGCCCCCTATATCAAAACTCAGAACCGCAAAGTCATCAAACCCCCCCTCCCATCATGTGAATCACCCTATTAAACCATATCCTCAAAAGACTCAGTTCCTCACAAAAGTAAATAGCATGATATGCGGTATCGCTACCCCCACACCACTCACACGTCCCCTCCCCTATCAACCCCATAGTAAACAGCATGACCCTTGATGCTAGTATCCCATGTAAGAATCTATACACCGTGACCCTTACCTGTGATGACAAACGCAACTTAACAAAACTGGACCAAACACTCCCCCAATCATACATAGGGAACACCGCCTCCCCAAAGACACGGTCCGAACCCCTCCCTTCCCCTCTTTACCCTAGATGGTTACCTCACAGTCATCAGCACATGCAACATATCCTCACACAACTGCAACTCCTTTCCACTCCACCACCTGCATACCTCTTTCATAACCATCCCTACCCTTCTACCACCCACCCCAGCCTCCCCTATATACCTCTGCTTTACATACATCTCCATTATCACGCTTTGTAAAGGCAATAACCCCATGGCACCTGCACGCTGTGGCGCCATCACCACCTCCTTGGATAACCAATGCTTGCAGAATCCCCAGATATACCTAATAATGCTTTTTTGCAGCATAAGCACATCCTTCTCCACCAATGGATATACGACAGCCACATGCCACAATTTACTGTATAACAATACGTTTACAACCAAGACCCTTTGCAAGAGCGCGACATCTCCAGGCTTCCAACCATGCATCTGTCTCACCTCCTCCCATACAACTGCCTCTGTAAATATTTCTCTCACCCGCCTCAGATTAGCACAGTACACCACACCGCATATCTTTAAAGTATCTACTATCATCCATCCATACTCCTTCCCCAAGGCCCCTAATACCCACGACCCCACCTCAAGCAATTTGGACTTTGCTCTATTGACACACAACCCAGTTGCACTACCAAACACTCCTATTATTGTATCTACATTTTCCAGCCCCTCCCCACTTCCTACAAGGATTGTGGTATCATCCACATAACCTATTATCCCCATCTCACAACCGCACCTTCTCTTCCCCTCCCAGACTCCCTCCCTCACCAGCCTGTAAAAGGGGTCCTGCACATACGCAAACAGGATTTGCGACAAGGGACACCCCTATCGCAAACCCCGTGCTATATTCACCTCCCCACCAAGCTTACCATTCACCTGGACACGCACACACGAAACCCTATACAAAGTATCAACCCACCTAATAATCCCTGCACTAAACCCCTGCCTCTCCATAACACTCATTAGCATACCTCTTTCCACACTATCATATGCATCTTTCCAATCGACCGCTAAAACACCTCCCCACCCCCCGCCGCATTCTCAATAAATTCCCTGATCCTAGTATGACTCATCCTCATACATCTACCTGGGATTCCACA
This sequence comes from Cherax destructor, assembly GCA_009830355.1. Lineage (NCBI taxonomy): Eukaryota > Metazoa > Arthropoda > Malacostraca > Decapoda > Parastacidae > Cherax > Cherax destructor. The sequence continues at coordinate 110,098 of WNWK01004677.1, forward strand.
TTGACCCGACTCTATCACTCCCCCTAAGACCCTTTTTATCCTATTTGCTAATATGCATGCTAAGATCTTATAATCAGCGCATAAGAGAGAGATCGCACTATAATTCTTAATAGTTGCTGCATCCCCTCCCTTGGGTTCTAACACCACAACCCCTATATGCTGATCTCCCCCCATGTTTCCCTCCATTTTCAATCGATTAAACACCTCCGTAAGGCATTCTCTCATGACGTTCCAATGCCGAATGTAAAAATCACTGGGGATCCCATCAATACCCGGTGCTTTCCTTACTTGCATCCCCTGAATGGCCTCCCAAACCTCCTCCTCAGTTATCACATCATCCATACGGTGCCTATCCTCCTCCCTTATACTGTTCCTGATACCCTCTAACACTGCCTCCTGGGCCCCCTCATTTCCCTCACTACCAGACAAATACCCTTCAAACCACTTATCAACATAGCAACTAATACTTTTAGTTGATCTAAGAATCTGCCCCAATTTATAATCCCCTAACTCTTCATACACCCTAATCGACATTATTGTCATATCATTCCGCCACTTCTGGAATTTACGCAAAACAGTCACAGATGGTCTATTACCCCATAGATCGTCCTCTACCCCCCCCCCCCGATCCTAAGTGCATGAAACCTTTCATTCTGTACGTCTCGCAACTGCCCTTTCACTCCCACCACTTCCGCCTGGTGATTCCCTGCCCCCCTCTCATTATACATTCGCAATTGATCTTCTAAATAACATTGCAACCCAAACCTTAACTGACCATCAATCCTTGCCTCTCCTAAAATAATCCTGAATTCCTTGTTTCGCCTGTCTATACCACCATCGAGTGATATCACCCTCACTCTTCCCATCATTCCACAACACATCCCACCATTCCGCAAATCTCACACCAGTATCATCACCATACAGAAGCCTGACATTCATTTTCCATTAGCTCGGATATGTTTTGACAACACCCTGCCACTCCAAATCTACTTACACCCCTATGATCAGAAATACCAACATCCATGCTTTGCACACGTACAACATTCACTGCCCTGGTCACATATATTCTATCCAGCCGTGCAGCATACCCTTTACGCACGAAGGAATGCTCAACCCTCCATCCATCACCCTGCACCACATCCACCATACCTACCACTCCCAACACATCCCTCAGTATTCCCAACATACAGCCAGCACCCCGGGGCTCAACATCCTTCCTTTGAATCACACAATTCCAGTCCCTGCCCACTACAGTTATCATAGGCAGGCCACGCCTCCTTCACCTTTCTACAGGCTACCGATGGCATATAAACTCATGCAAAACACACCATGACATCACCCCAAAACCCTTCTACCCTCACGATTCGCCCCCCTTCCCACTCTTCCCATGTAAATTCTCTTTAATGTAACTTCGACCCATTTCCGTTTGACCTCAGTTTTGAGGCCATTAGCGTTCATTGTAAGGCACTTGAAGGTCTCTGCAATTTCTGTACATTGGCTTGAACAAACCCAACCTTAACACTTTTATCACTGTTATCAGAGGCCTTATCACTCATCCTGTCAATATGTTTTTTACCTTCCTGGCACATTTCCCTACTCCTACTTACCCCCCCTTAGCCACCTCTACCCATGTCTTCTTTGCCCTTTGGGCAGGAGTAAGAACATCATCCCCTTCGGAACCGCTGGGCCATTTCCGTGAGGTCTCAGATGTCTCCATACCATCATCATTCTGAGAACGATGAATCTCAACACTCACAACCCCCACAGACAGGAGTGCCTTCCCCACAAACCCAATCACACTCTGCCCAAAATCATTCATCACTGAGTTCACCTGCTCCACTTCACCCGTCTCCACATCACCCATACACACCTCATTCTGGGGTAACAATGCATCCAAAGGACTTTCTAGTAAGTCCTGGAGATCCTCTAACAACATCTCATTTACACCCAATCCCATATCCATTGATCCAGGGATCTCCTTACGTACATCAACGCCATGCCCCTCCATGTCCGTGGGCAGGGTATAGGCACGGCCCTCATCATTCTCCACTTCGTCACTCCACTTGGCCGAAGGCACTACGCTCAAGTCCTCTCGGATCCTTTCCATATCTTCACTCTTCCTCTCATTGGCAGGTCATCAAGAGTACTGTTGATTTGTCCGATGACTGCAATCCTCACCATATGCCCGGTTGAGCCGCATATGTGACACATACAAACCTGTCCAGCATAGGTAACGTATACCTGGGTCCGGAACTCTTCCATAACAACATACGATGGGATTGGACTACTCAAGGTCATTTTAAGCTTGTATGAACCTTCCGGAAATCTGGCATATAAACCCTGAGTCCATTGTCCTGCTGAAGCTTCATGAATTACTCCATACTTCTCGAAGGTGTCCTTGATTTCCTAGTCCCCAGCCTCAAAGGGCACGTTACGAATTCGTACCCATGAGTAAAACCTTGAGACATCCTTTAAGACCACATCCACAGCCGGTGTGACCTCTATACGTCGATCCTGGTAGCGCTCCACAACACGGTCGTATACACTAGTAGTCAAGAGCTTCACAAATATTCGGGACACACCATTTAGAGATAGTATCCCATATAATTCTGCATTCTGTATCCCGTAAGTTTCTCAGATAACGGCTGGCAGTAGGATATCAACATTGCTGGGATATATGGCTCCTTACACAAGCTCGATGCAGACCGTGTTTACCCTTCTCCTGCTATGCTCCGCCATCTTGTGAAAATGAAGTAGTTCCACAAGTTGCCGCTAGGGACCAGCTCAGATACACCCTCCCTCTATGAGAGCTGAGCTGGGATTACTAGAAACTGTTATGCGTGAAAATCCCAGTTGATCGGCAGTTTCTGAGACAAATCACCCCGTTTGACACCCACAATCATTTCCACGATTAAAGTCACTTAGGTCACATCTCTTCTCCATTTTGATGTTCGGTCTGAACAGTAACTGAACCTCTTGACCATGTCTGCATGCTTTAAGTCACTGAGGTGCTGGCAGGTAATTAGCTGATTATATATCTGCATTAACGAGTAGGTTTACAGGGGTACCTGACAAAATGGCCATTGAGTGTATATTCTGATAAGTATATATCACCTGTATGCAATGAGAACAGTACGTGAAGGGAGTGCAAATCTGTCTATATACACAAAGATTTACTTTAACCCCCATTGGCCCATATTTCGGATTAAATTATCCTTGACTAACAGTGATCTGGTTACCTGCAGCCTCACTGACTGTGTAGTAGATAGCCCCAATTAACCAGCCAGTAACAGGATATATACGCTGTGAAGTTTATATCTGTGTAGATATTCGCTGAAAATATATTTTAGTTCATGTTCAGGCATTAAAGTTTTCGTGACTGGTGGTAAACAGATGACATGCAACGTTATGACCTTTAGAGTAGTAAATAGGCTTTAAGCCCCATAAACCAACCAATAAGTAAGACTTAATTAACAGAGCACTAGTTACTGTCAGTTTCACAGTGCTATTGCTACATCAAGGTAACTCAGGTCACTAAAAAAAAAACATAAGTCAAAGTATATTTTAACTTGTAACTGAATCTACCTTGGCGAACAAACTTTTACACCGACTGATTTTCGGAATTTTAAGGAGCTTAGAAAAATAACAGAAGCGAGAAATTGCTTATGTTCATTCCCTGTAATAAACGAAACATTTCCTGTGGTGTGAGCCAGGGGTCGGTGAGCGTTCATCACTACCTCTCGCTATCAGTATTAGAAGGCCAACAATGCAGTGTATTCGAAAGTGCTGCATAAATCAAACAAATTAAACTTATATATAGTAGATATACCTAACAGATCACTTTATTGCAAAGAAGTTTGCACTAGTAAAGCTATTCTTTCTCTTTAATGATATCCAGTATATATTCATTTTGCCCGAATCTATCAATTTCCAGGAAATCTGTCTCCTCTTCATACTCCCAGTCCTCTTCCCCCGCACCATACTCTAATGACAATGGTACAAACGTAAACATACGGAGAAAGTAAAATAGAAAATGCGAATATTGTATATTTTGTCATACACCGAGGCCTTTTTCAACAGCTAGTATTAAGTTTATTGAAAGCCTGATTTCTATGTGAAAATATAAAATACTGTACTTATATCTTTAATTTTTTAAATTTTATCTTTTACCAGTATTTATCACACTTATGTTTATATATTAATAAAAATCGAAACCAACATTAGAAGAGCTATATTTCAATCTACATTTCATTCTCGGTATTGATATCGTCTTCAGTCATCTTCTCTCTATGTGAAGGTCTCTACAAAAAGACCAAAATATACAGATTCTCTCGGTTTTGCTTTTCTTTTTCTCGAGGCGAGTTTCAAATGAAATTTATTAGTGTGCCACAACACTACTCATTTTGGATATCTTCCCTTCAGTGGAGGAGCCTTGACACCTTTGAAGAGCTTTTGATTCTGATAATTGGAGCTATTCTTCCCTTCCATAGATCAAACTTAATTGACTGCCTTGCCCCACACGCTGCATGACACCTAAGCCCTTCCACTTTAACATTCATACTAATAATAATACTACTAATAATAATAATAATAATAATAATAATAATAATAATAATAATAATAATAATAATAATAACGAGAAGAAGATATTTACTAATATCATAACTCTTTTTATCAAATCATACAAAAGAATGCATATAATTCTGCTTCAGTCTGTTTTAATAGAAAAACTACAAATGTGTTATGATTATCAATATAGTCTAGGCTATTGAAAAAAAGGCAGTTTAGGATATAAATTTAGAGAAGAAATTTTAGACGATTTTAAATCCTTCCTGGATCAATATCAAGACACGATTGGGGGTTAAGAGGTGATCAAAGTGAAGAAGAACCAGGTGAACAGGTGAGAAAGAAGGTAGACAGGTAAAGAGAAAAGTCGAGGAGAAAGCCAAAGTGTTGATTAACAAGTGTAACGGGTCATCAAGATGACGTCAGTTGAGGGCTGATATAGAAACAGATAGTTTTGGTGGTTTTAAATTGTTAACACCAACGGAGTGATTTGATAATGATCCAGGAGGAACCAAAACGTTGTCAAAAGATTCATTTCCAAAATGTGCTTTAATAATGAAAATAAAAATATAATTCGCCGTCATACATGTTACCTCTTCTTCATTACATTTCAGTCATGTCAAAAGCCGACGAACATAGACACACAGTTTACTCTGTTGTTATAAATGACTCACCACAGCTACAGCATCACCATATTTAGCCATGACATCCAAAAGGTGGACAGCGAAATTGGTGTCTGGTATAGGCAGGAGTGGCTTAGATCCTTCCCACTCTAGTATTCGGGGCTCCATTTCTACTGCTCAGTCTCTTCCTTCCACTTCCTGATATGTATTCGGTTGTCTGTCGGTATAATAGGGTTAAAGTGTAGGTGTGAGGAGTGAGACATAGGAGTGAGGACATGCTAATCAGGTCCTCACTCCTATGTCTGCCAACATCATTGCCTCCAACAATGAGAAGATAATAGGATTGCTCCCATTACCTCTCATGATGTTGTCCAGACGGCTAACAATATCCTACATCCCAGCCCCAGGAAAACACACCCTCTGCCTCCTCTTCCTATCCCTAAGACTGACTGTCCCTAACTACAAAGATGTTCTTACCTTGATTGAGTGATGCATGGTGATCTGAAGAATGCCATATTGGGATGAGGACGGGTAGACAATGAGATCACGTGACTCCTGTGTTTCTGGGTAGGTGGTGCTTTGCCTGGTTGAGTATCATGTATGCTAATGTTTTAGAAATTTTTTGGTTTCCAGTGTAACGTTCTATTGTGTCGGTGATGGCGATTGGCGAGGCTTCTAGACACCGTCGGCGTCTAAGGTCTTGTTTGGTGAGAACGAGTTGTGCCTCATCCCAGTTCATAAATGCCCCGTGGAGTCTTCTGTGGAGGACACAGGTGTACTCTGCCAGTAACACAAGACTCCATGGGGCATTTGATGAACTGGGATGAGGCACAACTCGTTCTCACCCTAGACTCCGACGGTGTCTAGAAGCCTCGCTAATCACCGTCACAAACACAATAGAACGTTATTGCAACCCCTAAATTTGAAATATCTTGCTTTATATCATTATTTGACCTAGCTTCTATTATTAGGTAGGATGTAACAATTTACACTTTTTGTGCTCCCTATTGTTCGAGAGTGTTGATAACTGCCACTTCGCTTGTTTAATTGCCGGCTCCTTGCTGGAGTAGCTGGGCGAGTCACGTGACCAGTGGCATGATCGCACCTGAGTGAGGACACTGCCTTCCCTTGCTCTCTCTCTCTTGCAGGCCCTTGTTGGAGCAACACCTTTGTCGCTCTCTCTTGTTGTTAGTTCGTTGTTTAGACTCTGTTCTTGTAACTCTATGTAACTTTGTTCACAGAGTACAGCCTAGACTTAGTGATTTTCGACATTTTACTGAGGTTGTGTGTCACTGACACTCTTGTTAACTCAGGTCCTGAGCTTTAACTTCTGACCTAATTCTTTCTGACATCTGCGCACTGTCGTAGTCGGGGATTTGGTTATGCTGAACTTAGATTCAGTATTAAGGGAGTTTTATGCCATTTACGGAGGATCTGCAGATGGTCCCCAGTTAGGGTCGTTATTTTATCTCCTTGTCCCTGACGCTGTGCTGCTGCTGCTGTTCGGCGAATCGGTCATTTTATTGTTCAAGCAAGCTGTTCTGATTGTCAGTTTAGTCAAGAAGTTAGTTTATGTGAGGACGTTTAGTCAGTCATTGTTTAAGTTGAGTCGAGTCTTGAGACATAACAAGCTTCGAATATATAGTAGAGTTACAAGTGGAGAGAGAAGCAGGAAGGGCAGGACGAATGAAGCCAAACTACAAGAGAAGAGACTACCCAGGCATGAAGAATTTCCTGCACGGGGTTCAGCGGGACAGAGAACTGGCAGGGAAGTCAGTAAACGAGATGATGGAATATGTGACAACAATATGCAAGGAAGCTGAGGAGAGGTTTGTACCCAAGGGTAACAGAAATAATGAAAAAGCCAGGGTGAGCTCTTGGTTTATCCAAAGGTGCAGGGAGGCCAAAACCAAGTGTGCTAGAGAATGGAAGAAGTATAGAAAGCAAAGGACCCATGAGAATAAGGAGAGCAGTTGTAGAGCCAGAAATGAATATGCACAGGTAAGAAGGGAGGCCAAAGAGAATACGAGAATGACATATCAGCAAAAGCCAAATCTGACCCAACATCAGGAGTAAGACAACAGTCAAGGACCAGGTAATCAGGCTGAGGAAGGATGGAGGGAGGTCACAAGAAACGACCGCAAAGTATGTGAGGAGTGCAACATGAGATTCAAAGAAGTGTTCACAATGAGACAGAAGGGACTCCAGAAAGTTGGAGAGGTAGGGTACACCATCAAGTGTTGGACACAATACATACAACCGAGGAGGAAGTGAAGAGGCTGTTAAGCGAGCTAGATACCTCAACGGCAATGGGGCCGGATAACATCTCTCCATGGGTCCTGAGAGAGGGAGCAGAGGAGCTATGTGTACCACTAACAACAATCTTCAACACATCTACCGAAACAGGGAGACTACCTGAGGTAAGGAAGACAGCAAATGTGGTCCCAATTTTTAAAAAAGGAGACAGACACGAAGCACTAAACTACAGACCAGTGTCACTGACATGTATAGTATGCAAGGTCATGGAGAGGATTATCAGGAGAAGAGTGGTGGAGCCCCTAGAAAGGAATGAGCTTATCAACGACAGCCAGCACGGTTTCAGGGACGGGAAATCCTGTATCACAAACCTACTGAAGTTCTATGACAGGGTGACAGCAGTAAGACAAGAGAGAGAGGGGTTGGTAGATTGCATTTTTTTGGACTGTAAGAAGGCGTTTGACACAGTTGCACACAAGAAATTAGTGCGAAAGCTGGAGGACCAGGCAGGGATAACAGGGAAGGCACTACAATGGATCAGGGAATACCTATCAGGAAGACAGCAGCGAGTCATGGTACGTGGCGAGGTGTCAGAGTGGGCGCCACAGGGGTCAGTCCTAGGACCGGTGCTGTTTCTGGTGTTTGTGAACGACATGACGGAAGGAATAGACTCCAAAGTGTCCCTGTTTGCAGATGATGTGAAGTTTATGAGAAGAATTCAATCTGGTCCAGCAACTGGCTCCTGGAGTTCAACCCCACCAAGTGCAAAGTCATGAAGATTAGGGAAGGGCAAAGAAGACCACAGACGGAGTACAGTCTAGGGGGCCAGAGACTACAAACCTCAGTCAAGGAAAAGGATCTTGGGGTGAGCATAACACGAGGCACATCTCGTGAGGCGCACATCAACCAACTAACTGCTGCAGCATACGGGCGCCTAGCAAACCTAAGAACAGCATTGCGACATCTTAATAAGGAATTCAGATTCAGATTTTTATTTCTATGTAAAGATTACAATGTGTGGTTTACATGTTATAAAGCAATAATTACAAAGATTACAATGTGTCGTTTACATATTATGAGACAATAATTAGAAAGATGGATGATTAATTAGATTTACAATAGTGAGATATTTCAGAATATTTAGATTATGACAATTTGTAAAATTAGTAATGAGAATGGTTACGTCTTGGCATGTTACATAGTTTCTATATCGGATCCTATATGAGGTAGTTCGGAATATTTAGATTATGACAATTTATAAAATTAGTAATGAGAATGGTTAGGAATTAATATCCTAATTTATATTAAATTGATTTACTTTGATATTGTCCACCTAGACAACTTTAACTTTGTTAATAAACATCTTAATTTTTATTTCGATTAGTTAGTATCCTACCAGTTGAGATCCTAGAGCACTATTCAACTTATAATAAATTATAATGGATAACTGGACCAGTATACTGACTACTTGTTACAAAAACCCAGTAACAGTCTGAATGCTAGAGGGGCAGACCTTTCTAGTATTCAGTGGAGATGTCTATTCTTAATACATATCGCGTTTTTGTAACAAACGTAACACTGGAAACCACAAAATTTCTAAAACAAAATACTCAACCAGGCAAATCAGCACCAACCCAGCAACACAGGAGTCACATGATCTCATCGTCTACCTCATTCCAACATGGCATTCTTCAGGTCACCAGCGTCACTCATACCTCACTCTCCGCCTATATATTCTGTCTTTTAACCTCTGTATGTTAGAAGGTGACCCCGTGGCTTGGGAAGGTGAGCCCATGGCCTGGCTGGCAAAGCTCTCGCTTCACACGCGGATTCCCGGGTTCGATTCCCGGCGGGGTGGAAACATTTTGACGCGTTTCCTTACACCTGTTGTCCTGTTCACCTAGCAAAAAATAGATACCTGGCTGTTAGTCGATTGGTGTGGGTCGCATCCTGGGGGACAAGACTGAGGACCCCAATGAAAATAAGGCAGACAGTCCTCGATGACGCACTGAGTTTCTTGGGGGTTATCCTGGGTGGCTAACCCTCCGGGGTTAAAAATCCGAACGAAATCTTATCTTAAGGTCTCAGGACCGAAACGTTTACTCACCCGCTCAGTCACCCATCATCTGTCGTAATGGTTCTTAAGTGGAGTGATGGTGAATGATAAACTCACTGTTATACGTAGTATATTAAGGATATACGTGATAGGAAGCCCAGCCTGCAGTTTGATGTCGTGACGGCCTGAGGATGTATGACTGACTGGCCAGGGTACGCCCCGTTAGGGCAGAGTCATATCAGGTTCAAAGTACTATGCTGATCTGACAACATTTGAAAAGTCCGTGGCATCATGGCTAGTAGATTTGAAATATGCTTACACACATCCACACTATCACCCACACTGGGCCACCAACACTGCCACCCACATAGTCACCATCACACCACCTCGTTGCTTCACACTGGGCCACCAACACTGCCACCCACATGTTCACCATCACACCACCTCGTTGCTTCCAGCCTCAGTCCTTATACCCTCCAAAACCCAACATCATAGGTATGTACGTAACAGAAAAACGACATATATAGGGTTAGCTACTCTCTGCGGTTTCGGTATCCGCTTCAGTTATTGCCGCGGATAGTTGGGGTCCTACTGTATTAAAACCTTACAAGACAGCCAGCCCACAAGCACTGATAATGCAGTAATTACCTAGCAAACATAACATTAGTGACATGACAATTATAAGAAAAAAGTTCCGTCCGACTACGATACGATATAAAATACTTTAAATTCTGAATATAGATATAGGCCCTAATTCCACGGTGTGGAACTACGACACTACGACAATCCAACACATTCGTATAGGATTACGTCTTCAGATTGTGCACGATTGCCTCAATTTTAAACGAATCAAGTTTCTCGTGTTTCATAATTGCTTCGCACCAATTTGCAGGGCTGACGCAAACTTCGGTGTGTCTGAATATTGCATGTGATGCCAGAAAAAAAAAATGCGATAGTTATAATACATATCAAACTGATCGCAAAGATGCGAGAATTTTAAAAAGTGTTGATTCTCCTCTCATTATCCGGACAGCATAGATGCTAAGACGTTGTGTAGTTTTAAAAATAGGTTAGATAAATACATGGGTGGGTGTGGATGGGTGTGAATTTGGACCTGACTAGCTTGTATTACCAGGTCAGTAGCTGTACTAATTCCTTAAGTGGAAGTGACCTGACCAGGTGGTCGGCTGACCAGGTGGTCAACTAGACAATTATATGAGTGGGTGCGGTTGGGTGTGAGTTGGTCCTGACTAGCCTGTGCTAGGTCAGATGCAGTGTTCCCTCCTTAAGTGAATGTAACCTGACCTGGCTGGGTCGGGGCTTAAGCCGTTGGAGATTTGGACCTGCCTCGCATGGGCCAGTAGGCCTGCTGCAGTGTTCCTTCTTTCTTATGTTCTTATGTTCTTAAGACATGTACGTGAGAGAGAGAGAGAGCTTTAAGACATGTACGTGAGAGAGAGAGAGAGCTTTAAGACATGTACGTGAGAGAGAGAGAGAGCTTTAAGACATGTACGTGAGAGAGAGAGATAGCTTTATCACTCTCCAATGGAAAAATAAGTCACTTTGACGGACCTTTTTTTAGGGTTATCCTACTTAATTTGCATATATGTTACTATATATGATAATTTGTGTAACTGTATTTATGTGTACCTGTATCTAAATAAACTTAACCCCTCCTCTCACCCCTCCTCTCACCCCTACTCTCACCCCTCCTCTCACCCCTCCTCTCACCCCTCCTCTCACTCGTCCTCTTACCCCTCTTCCCACCCCTCCTCTCTCTGGAGAGACGTAGAATGAGGGGAGATATCATCGAGGTGTACAAGTGGATGATGGGCATAAACAAAGGAGATATTAATAAAATACTGAGGATATCGAACCAAGTAAGAACCAGAAATAACGGATTTAAATTGGATAAATTTAGATTTAGAAAGGACATAGGCAAGTACTGGTTTTCGAACAGAGTTGTAGATGCGTGGAACAATCTTCCAAGTAGGGTGATAGAGGCTAGGACCTTGGGTGGCTTTAAAAAGAGATTGGACAAATATATGAGTGGGCGGGGCTGGGTTTGATTAGTGTCGTGAGTACGGGAGTAAATTCTTAGGTAGTGGTGGTTTTGATAAGGACTTGCCTTGTATGGGCCAGTAGGCCTTCTGCAGTGTTCCTCCATTCTTATGTTCTTATGTTCTTATGTTCTTACTGACAAACACAGTATCAACTCTTATTTTTCCATTTGTCTTGTCCAAATTGTTTCATATAAAGCAACATTACTGCAATTCTATTAAGGTACACTACTGATTAATCCACTTCCATCAGTGAACTGATCCTCTAACTTTTTAACCTGAATTTCCTAGTAATTTGCTTCGGGAATAGTAATAGTTCAGTGGAATATTAGTATTAGCTTCGAAATATTAGTATTAGTAGTTGTGTATATATGTGTTGCAACTGCAGCAGCAATAATACAATACCGACAGGTTGGTAAGTAAGACACATAGGCAACACTTAGGCATCTTTATTCCTACGAAGTAGGCTTCTTCAGTTGAGTACAGAAAATAGGCAGGAGATGTAGAAATGTGAAGACGACGTAATCAGTCCATCACCCTTGAATACGTAGATTTGAGGTTGTCAGTCCCTCAGCTCCTGCTTTTACTGCTCCTGCCTATTTTCTGTACTCGACTGAAGAAGCCTACTGTGCAGGCGAAACGTTTCGGAATAAAGATGCCTGACTGTTGCCTATGTGCCTTACTTACCAGCAGCCATAATAAAACGAACAATATAAATACCGTAACACAAGTACCTCTGGTGTTATTCAATGATGCGCTCAGACGTGAGAGGGTTGGAGGCGCTCTAAAGATAACAGATAATATTTCGTTAGGATTTTTAACCCCCGGAGGGTTAACCACTCAGGATAACCCAAGAAAGGCAGTGCATTATCGAGGGAATGTCTGTCTTATTTCCACTGGGGTCCTCAATCTTGTACCCCCGGAATGCGACCCACACAAGTCAACTAACACCCAAGTACCTACTTGCTCACTAGCTGAACGGGACAACACGTGTAAGGAAACACCCAATGTTTCCACCCTTGCCGGGAATCGAACCACGGATACTCAGCGTGTGAAGCGAAAGCTTTGCCTACATGTTTACCTGGAGTTTACCTGGAGAGAATTCCAGGGGTCAACGCCCCGACCACTCAGGAACCAAGAAGGCAGTGCTTATCAGTGTCTGTCATTCCACGGTCCTCAATCTGTCCGAATGGACCACACAAGTCAACCACGTACCTACTTGTACTGCTAACAGGACTAGTTAAACACCAATGTTTCCACCTTGCCGAATCCACGGTACTCAGCGGTGGCAGCTTTCCATGTTACCTGAGTTTACCTGAGAATTCCAGGGTCAACGCCCCGCGGCCGGTCTGTGACGGCCTCATGTTGACCAGAGTCTGATCAACCAGGCTTACTGCTGGCCATGCAGTCAACTCGGCCACAGCCTGGCTGGTCAGTACCGATTAGGTGCCTGTCAGTGCCTGCTGAAGACAGCCAGGGGTTTGTTGGTAATCCCCTTATGTATGTTGGGAGGCAGTTGAACAATCTTGGGCCCCTGACACTTATTGTGTTGTCCCTCAACGTGCTAGTGGCACCCTGCTTTCATTGGGGAATGTTACATCGCCTGCCGAGTCTTTGCTTTCGTAGGGAGTGATTTTTGTGTGCAAGTTTGGTACTAATCCCTCGAGAATTTTCCACGTGTATATAACAATGTATCTCTCCCGCCTGCGTTCTAGAGAGTACAGGTTTAGGAACTTCAAGCGTTCCCAGTAATTGAGGTGGTTTATCGCAGTTATGTGTGCCGTGAAGGTTCTCTGCACATTTTCAAGGTCAGCAATTTCACCGCCTTGAAAGGTGCAGTTAGTGTGCAGCAATATTCCAGCCTAGATAGAACAAGCGATTTGTAAAGTGTCAACATGGGCTTTGCATCCCTGGTTTTGAAGGTTCTCATTATCCATCCTGTCATTTTTCTAGCAGATGCGATTGCTAAGGTGTTATGGTCCTTGAAGGTGAGATCCTCTAACATGATCACTCCCAGGTCTTTGACATTAGTTTTTCGCTCTATTGTGTGGTTGGAATTAGTTTTGTACTCCGATGAGATTTTAATTTCCTCACGTTTTCCGTATCTGAGTAATTGAAATTTCTCATCATTGAACTTCATATTGTTTTCTGCAGCCCATTTAAAGATTTGGTTTATGTCTGCTTGGAGTCTTGCAGTGTCTTCAACGGTGGACACTGTCATACAGATTCGGGTGTCATCTGCAGAGGAAGACACGGCACTGTGGCTTATATCCCTGTCTATGTCCGATATGAGGATGAGGAACAGGATGGGAGCGAGTACTGTGCCTTGTGGAACAGAGCTTTTCACAGTAGCTGCCTCAGACTTTACTCTGTTGACTACTACTCTTTGTGTTCTACTTGTTAGGAAATTATAGATCCATCTACCAACTTTTCCTGTTATTCCTTTATCACGCATTTTGTGTGCTATTACACCATTGTCACACTTGTCAAAGGCTTTTGCAAAGTCTGTGTATATAACATCTGCATTCTGTTTGTCTTCTAGAGCATCTAGAACCTTGTCGTAGTGGTCCAGTAGTTGGGACAGACAGGAGCGACCTGTTCTAAACCCGTGCTGCCCTGGGTTGTGTAATTGATGGGTATCAAGATGGGTGGCGATCTTGCTTCTTAGAACCCTTTCAAAGATTTTTATGATATGGGACGTTAGCGCAATTGGTCTGTAGTTCTATGCTATTGCTTTACTCCCCCCTTTGTGGAGTGAGGCTACGTCTGTTGTTTTTAGTAACTGCGGGACGACCCCAGTGTCCATGCTCCCTCTCCATAGGATGTTAATAGCACGTGATAGGGGCTTCTTGCAGTTCTTGATGAACACGGAGTTCCATGAGTCTGGGCCTGGAGCTGGAGTGCATGGGCATGTCATTTATTGCCTTTTCGAAGTCATTTGGCGTCAGGGTGATGTCAGATAGGCATGCGTCAGTCAATTCTGTGGCACTCTCATAAAAAATTCATTTAGGTCTTCGATTTTCAGTCTGGTTAGTGGCTCGCTAAAAACTGAGTCATACTGGGACTTAAGTAACTCACTCATTTCCTTGCTGTCATCTGTGTAGGACCCATCCCGTTTAAGTAGGGGCCCAATACTGGTTGGTGTTCTCGACTTTGACTTTGCATAAGAAAAGAAATACTTTGGGTTTCTTTCAATTTCGTTTATGGCTTTTAGTTCTTCCGCGTTTCTTGATTCCTGTAAGATTCCTTTAGTTTTAATTCGATGTTTGCTATTTCTCTGACTAGTGTCTCCCTTCGTATTTCAGATATATTGGCCTCTTGTAGCCGCTCCGTTATTCTTTGCCTTCGCCTGTATAGGGAGCGCCTCTCTCTTTCTAGTTTGCATCTTTTCCTCCTTTTTCTTAAGGGAATTTGCCTTGAGCAAACCTCAAGTGACACAGAGTTAATTTGATCTAGACATAGGTTAGGATCCGTGATGCTTAGGCAATCTTCCCAGTTTATATCATTTAGGACTTGGTTTACTTGGTCCCATCTTATGTTTTTGTTTTGAAGTTGAATTTGGAGAAGCTCCTCGCGCTGATCACATTTTGTTGATCTTGGGCTCCCCGCATGCATGTCTGGACCTCTATTATGTTGTGATCTGAGTATATTGTTTTTGATATGATGACATTTCGTATCAGATCATCATTGTTGGTGAAGATGAGGTCCAGCGTATTATCTAATCTTGTAAACTCTATTATTTGCTGGTTTAAGGTGAATTTGGTGCAGAGATTTAAAAGTTCATGTGTGTGCGAGTTTTCATCTGAGCTGCCTCCTGGTGTTATCTCTGCTATCACATTGTTTGCAGTGTCGGCAGTGTCTGTGCTGTGAGAAACATGGAAGAACGATGTGGTCTGTCTTTACACTTCATTCTCTGTAAGGGAAATTACACTTATTATTGAAATAATATCATTTTTCACAAAGGTAAAATAATATTACTTTTGCTTATGTGCTAAATCATCTTATGTATACTGAAAAGAGGAATTGATTCACGTTATAAACGTGAGTGGTGTTCGCTGGGCAGTGATCCACAACACTGGTGGACAGGGCTGAGGCTGCCTTCTCCCTCTTGCCCTCCGGCACTATCAAGAGGACGTGGGTCTTTGGAGATGCAGCTGGTAGTCCCAGCCTCCTTGACCTCATGCACTATCAGCCACTACCGCCCATCACTAAGATAACCATGTTAGTAAGACTGATAACAGATCAGAAGCATGACTGATAAACCATCGATTACATGACTGAAAAACCCCATTATAGTTGAGTGATAACCTGTCAGTAATGACAGTGGTGGTTATGATAGTTTTTAAGATAGTAGTAGTAGAAATGTTGGTGATTATGGTGATAATGGAGATGATTGTAATAACGATTGTGGTGGTGGTGGCAATGACGGCAGAAGAAATTATGACATGGTTGTGATGTTTGGTTGTTGTGGTGGTAATTCCAGTGGTAAGGGTAATGATAGCGGCTACTCTATTGGTGGAAATGAGTTAATGAGAGTGATAGTAGTGAAGGTGGTAATGATGGCCTTAATAGCAATATTAGGACTACTAGTAGTAATTTAACTCGTTATACCTGGCCGTAACTAGTCTCAACAATTAAAGAACAACTTTTATTTAAAAGGGCAAGACGAACACAAAAAGTGTTTCTTTTCTTTACCAGTATATTCTTTCACCACTATGTACAATATTTACAAAGTAAAATTAGCAGCATAACGATAAGACGGAGCAAAAACCAACTCATTACAGGAGTGGTCTGGACCAGCGTAAACGAGTCTGAACCAAAGCCGGGCAGACGGCCACATCACCTTGGCTGGGGAGCCGGTTTTCTCGCTATTGTTTAATAGCGAAAAGACCGCTTATTAACTACGTTAGACCAAAGATAACCTCTATCATAGCAGTTTTGGGGTCCCAGCCGGCTATCTCGCTATTGCTTTAATAGCGAGATACGGCGGGAATGTGTTAATGATTGAGGTTATCTTTGTAATAACGGTTGTGTGGTAGGTGGTATGAGTGGTACTGCGGAGGTGGTACCCGTGTTTGTGATGGTAATGACGGTAGTGGATATAATTGACACTTCAATGACATTGGTGATGGTAATGACTTGTAAGGAGATGGCAATGATGATAACTGTGCTGGTGAAGATAATGGTGATTATGGTGATAATGATTTTTTTTGTGGTAATAATGGTATAGTTGTAGTGAAAAGAGTTTTGTAGTTTCAGTGGTGATGGTAATGACAGTGGTGACGGCGTTGTAAGCTGTAGTGGTTGTTAAAGTAGTGGTGGTGATGGTAATGACAGTGGTGACTTTCCAGAGATTTTTGTGAAAAACACTTGTCTGAAATTATGGACTGTTGACTAAATAAGGATCCAATTTGTATATCCCTTCAATAAAGATTCCCATATGTTGCATAAGTGTCTCAAATCTTCAACTTTTCGGTTTTCAAAACCATTTATCACAACCACTACTGTATACAAGTTTTCCCCTTTTATTGCAGTAATTACAAATAATATTTAAACTAAAAATCTAGAGATTGAGTTCATTGAGAAGGTCGTTGGTCAATAGTCAACGTTACACCATTAGATACAACTGTGAATTAGATGAAATACTTGTTTATGGTAAGAAAAAAATGAAATAGATGAGCAGAAAATGATCGCTAGGATTAGTTTAGATGAAAAGATGTGAAAAGAGAGGAAAAGACAATGTAAAGAGTTTGTAGGAGAGGGTAAACATTCTCTCTGGCACTATATCATAGAATACAATAGATTACAAGTGCATAGAACTAATATGACTGACATGGATGAACAGTGTATGTACATAGCAGTGTATATATGGAGTCTATATGGCCACCAGCAGAATAGCCATGCTGCCCGACCGGAAATGAGAGAGAGCACTGGACGCTATGGCCGCCTCGTCCAGGAGTCAATATGACTGCCTTGACTTGACTCTGAGGCATTTCTCTCCACAAGGCAGACTCACTCACTCACTCTCACCTTTTTATCTTTTTGTAGGATTTTTTTTTTGTAATACCAATATTTTTTACCAGGTTTCTCCAAGTGTCATAATGTTTATGACATTAATTTATTAATATATAGTTAAATGTTTCTGTTCATTTATATTCTTAAAATAACTATGACTTAATTCATTTGTATTCCTTAAAATTAAATAAAAATACTTCAATAATTTGCATTTTTTATAATGTTTTATTAAACATTCAAGATATCGATGTACAAAGATATAAATTCATTTTATTATTTATTAAGTAAAACCACGTAATATAATTACATAAAACTTACAAAAATAAGTAGAGAAAATTTAACCTCAAATTTGTCTCCTATTCGTATCATGGTTGTATTCTCCACCTGACCCAGCATTCTCCACCTGACCCAGCATTCTCCACCTGACCCAGCATTCTCCACCTGACCCAGCATTCTCCACCTGACCCAGATTCTCCACCTGACTAAATCTATAAATTCTCCACCTGACTCCATTCTCATGACTTTATCCAGGTAGATCTGTTTGTGACTCGATAAAGCCCACTGCGTGGCCGAAACGTTGTCAATAAAGGATCACATTATACTGCTTATGTGTTTATTTTTCCATAGTTTTGACTTGCTTCAGTTAACCTTTGCGCACACTGGTTCTTGTAAAATAATTGAGGTATATGTAGCATGGAGGCACATGAACCTGACGATACTATTCAGTTGATGAAATAGTTAAATCTCACCAGCGATTCATCTGTTCTTGCCTACTTTTATTTGATATGTGATATCTATCAATTTATTATATATTTTATTTAATGGTGTTCGTCTCAAATTCTTCTGCTGAATTCGAAAGCGTCAGTAGGCTATCCAGATTGGCTCAGGTTTGTGAGATATTGCATACCTACCCTCATTTAATAGGGAACTTAACTATAACGTATGTATATGTAGTTACAATATGTATATAAAGATACTGTTAATAAAGATTAGAATATTATTTTTAAATGGTTTAATATTTAACGAAAGGAGTTGTATCAACAACGACCATGTGATAATATTGTAATTTTTATTTTGGTATTTTTCCAGATATACAAAGAGTTCTTCACGAAGAACCTGCTTAAACAATCCCAATGTATTTTGCTACATTTGTGGCAAAAGCAAATACAAAAAAGCATCACAGATTTTGTAAAAACAAACTTATGTTGCTTATTTTGGAGTTTCACTTAGAGAACAAGTAAAATCTTGGGCTCCTTATATCGTTTGCAAAAACCTGTGTAGAAAGGTTACGGCAATGGGAAAATAGGCAAAGGAAAAGACTAAACTTGGATGGTACATGAAACATGCTCTAAATTCATAACATTGAAAACAAAAGAGACGTTTGGTAGAAAGTCTTTATGGGAAGAAAATGAGTAAATCTGCAATAATTTCTGACATTACGCAAACTCTTTTAATAGTGATGTAGCTATTGGTAAAAAATAAGTCCACTCTCCCTCCCCAAGACCGAGACTGTTTCAGCCCTATACACATCAAAAAAGGCAAAAATATATTTTAAAAAAATCCCATTCTTTTGACAGAAATCCGAAAATCAAGACGGAGATAACGTTCGAGAAACAAGAATGGAGCCCCGAATACATGAGTGGGATGGATCCAAGCCTCTGTTGCCTATACCTGACACCAATTACGCTGTTCACTTTTTGGAGATGATTGCAAAACATGGAGACGCTATAGCAATGGTGAGTCATTTATGAAAGACATTCAGCATACTCTCTCTCTTTCTGTCTGTCTGTCTGTCTGTCTGTCTCTCTCTCTCTCTCTCTCTCTCTCTCTCTCTCTCTCTCTCTCTCTCTCTCTCTCTCTCTCTCTCTCTCTCTCTCTGATATTCATGGCATTTTATCCGAAATATTTCAGTAACCAGTAATGACACAAGTTCAGTCTTTCTCGTAAAGCAGACTGGTTGTAGGAGTCAATGTGTTATACGTTCTGGTCATAATGATTACGGTAATGATGAATCATTTACAATGATGCTGTATTAATATTCAGATTACGCAGCATTGTGGCACACTGGTAAATTCCAAATAAAAATAACTACTGAAAATTAACTTAAACCTAAGAGGTTCCCGGTACTGATGTTTCTCTTCAGACAGATGGAATATGATTGAAGGTCTCATTACCAAGGCCGAAATATGCAAATTCCTAAAAGCTATTATTTATTTTTTAACGTAAGTTTAAATTTGCATTGAAAACCAGACATAAAATTGCTATTAAAACTGGTCCATGGCACATATGATGTCACATGGAAAGAATAGAGCAAACGATGAGTGCAGGCATTGTACTTCCCATCTCCTGGACTCAAGTCCGGCTAACCGGTTTCCCTGAATCCCTTCACAAAATATTACTCTGCTCACACTCCAACAGCTCGTCAAGTCTCAAAAATCATTCGTCTCAAATTCACTCCTATCTAACACGCTCACACACGCTTGCTGGAAGTCCAAGCCCCTCGCCCACAAAACCTCCTATATTTCGTACTCTCTTTTTAGGCCCTTTCGGCAGTCTAAATGCTAGGCTGCTGATGAGGGGCCTCAGTGGAAATGTAATGTACAGTGCTCTTCTGTTTTAGTTTATCCATGTGTTTTCGTTAACGACAATATTTTGATATGTGTAGGTAAATGCAGAGACTCATGAGCAGCGGTCTTACTCGGAGCTGTGTGGTCTTGTGCCACGTGTGTCTGCAGGTCTACACGCCGCCGGGGTCACAATAGAACACGCCGTCCTCTATCTCGCCCCCAATCATATAGACTACCCGCTGGTGCCGCTCTCCGTTCTCTACCGCGGCGCAGTCTTCGCTCCTGCTAGTCCTTTCCTCGGCACCGGTAAATATTTTCTTATATAGAAGTGGTTGCTATCTTTTGTGGAGCTAACTGTCACCATTTCATACAAACTAAAATTTACCCTCTAGGCTCCGTCACTCCCATATAATGACTACTGGATGATTCCTGTAAAATTCCTTTATCTTTAGTCCATGTTAAACATTGAGTATTCCTTGTAAAGCACTAACTAAATTGTGATGAATAAGGCACAATATACCTACGGAGTAATGACACTAAGAGTATCATGATTGTTACTGTTTACCCTATATTGGGCAGTAAGTACTTCCATGACAGGCATTTCAGACCTTTCACTGGCATGCGATTACCTCTATTTTATTGGCAATATTTAGGCCTGTAACTGCTAATGCGGTCGTCAATTTGGTAAGAAGTCTGGTCCGGTGTTCAAGACACTGTTAATGAGTATAAAAAATTATTTCTCCCTCTTTCCTTCCTCATACCTTAGCTGAGCACTAACAACTTAATGCTAGTACTGCGTTCCTAGAATTACACTTAGACTTGCTTGAGAGAATCTTTATTATACAGTAAATATCGTTTTACCTACTTATTAGGTCATATTTAATGCTCAACGTTATCTTTAATAATGGTTTTCCCTGGTTCAAGTGTATTTCATAATTGTAAGCAATACCTACTATACGACACAATGTCTTTGTGAGAATGTATACCACCTCTACAACAATGTATGAGCAGCACAGAAAGACTCGTAGGCATTAATTTATGAAACCAAAATAGGAGCCTAAGTATCCCGTGCGTAAGAGTGTGTTCCTTTTGTGAGGAAATTATACCACTCATATGA
The DNA here is from genome assembly GCA_009830355.1 of Cherax destructor. Lineage (NCBI taxonomy): Eukaryota > Metazoa > Arthropoda > Malacostraca > Decapoda > Parastacidae > Cherax > Cherax destructor. Next base: position 131,358 of record WNWK01004677.1, read on the forward strand.
ATATTCACAGCTTGTGGAACAGAGGATGTCACGAATTCGAGAATGTCAATCGTTATTTTTTCTCTTAGATCCTTGTCCAAAATGCTACATTGCTAGTACAACTCTCAAATTCTTTAAAACCCCTTCATATCCTTTTGAAAAGTAAAGATAAAATACTTCTAAAATTTCGACTATAACTAGGCCTTTTGTAGGTGGGCGCAGTGGAGGGAACTTCTCTATTCACCTTATTACTTACTCAGTTATGCCCTAGACTTGTTTGAGTCCTGTTTATATCACCAATTTAGAAAGGGATATGATAAACTGGTTAATTTTAACTGTGCTCATTTTGGGTAATGAACCAAATGATTCACTTGTTTGGTGTTATCTGTCATGTAATCATAATAAGTGCAGATGTGAACGAGGAATGGAAAGGAGAAAGTTTAACTTTTCCCTCTGATACGAACCAGAGTGATAAAGTTTGACACATTGGATTAAAATTAATGTAAATTATTAATCCAATTCTGCAAGAGCAGTGTTTTCTCTCCATGGGCAGAATATGTAGATAATTATATTTGACTTTCTAGGCAGGAAAGTTTCTACACATATTTCAGAATGACATTTACCACATGGGTTGCCTTCTCATAACTATTGAAAGAATTTAATTAGGAAATGTGATCACGAATACGCTCATCATTAATTACTTATATAATACGGAAATTTAATAAAAATTTGAACAAAATGTGCTGTGAATGGATGCAGACTCAGCAGCACACCCAGTGTGCTACTCCTCCAGCTCTTGGTCACCTGCTTCTCCATCTGATAACAGCCTTGGGAACCAGAGTTCAAACCAAAACTTTATCTTATAACAAGTTTATAAATACTTTCTGCTTGTAAATCACATGGTAACCTTCGTTCAATCTTCCCAAGAAATAAACACTTCATTCTCTATAAGGGAAATTACACTTATTATTGAAATAAAAAAAATGTTCACAGAGGTAAAAAAATATTACTTTTGCTTATGTGCTAAATCATCTTATCTATACTGAACAGAGGAATTGATTCATGTGATAAACGTGAGTGGTGTTCGCTGGGCTGTGATCCACAACACTGTGGTGGACAGGGCTGAGGCTGCCTTCTCCCTCTTGCCCTCCGGCACTATCAAGAGGACGTGGGTCTTTGGAGATGCAGCTGGTAGTCCCAGCCTCCTTGACCTCATGCACTATCAGCCACTACCGCCCATCACTAAGGTAACCATGTTAGTAAGACTGATAACAGATCAGAAGCATGACTGATAAACCATCGATTACATGACTGAAAACCCCATTATAGTTGAGTGATAGGCTGTCAGGTGTATGACTGATAAACCACACAATACATGAATAATAACCCATCAGGTACACTATTGATTGTTACACACTGATAACCTATCAGATAAATGGCTGAAATATCATCACATGTAAGGATGACGAACCAAATACATGACTGGTAATCCTTCACATGAATGGCTAATAACCCATCTGATACATAATTGGTAATCACTCACTCCCATGTCTGTAACTGAGAATATTATGGAATTCTATTTCAATTCCACAAGCAAAATTATTAAATATCTAATACGTTGAAGAGAGAGAGAGAGGAGAGAGAGAGAGAGAGAGAGAGAGAAGAGGGAGAGAGAAGAGAGAAGAGAAGAAAAAGGAAGAGAGAGAGAGAGAGAGAGAGAGAGAGAGAGAGAGAGAGAGAGAGAGAGAGAGAGAGGCACAAGTACGCTCACGCCTTGAGTGTGCTCCACTTTCTTGGACTGCCTGACCCCCATCGCATCTGTGACTTCTTGACAGAACAGAGAGCAGAACAAGACGCCTCATCTCTCTCCAGGACCCAGGCTGGATAGATCTGTCATTTCAGCAGATCCTTCAACACAGGAGGGATGTGGGCGGCCTTACTGTTATGTACAAGGCCAATATTGTCAAAGTACCATACTTGGCTCCACTTCGAGGACAGAGAGAAGCAAGCTTCTATACCACAAGACGGGCAGTAAGCAGCAACTTCGCTCTGACTGTACCCTTCTTCAGGACATTGCTACATCTGAGATCATTTATTCCTAGAATGACTCGAGTCTGGAACATGTTCGTACAGCATAACGATATCAACGAAATAAAGTCAGCTGATCAAATGAAATTGCTGGCCCACAGATGTCTCCAACTTCATCCTGTTCCCTACTTGTATGTCTCATAACAATAAAAAAGAGCTTTTAAATGAGCTAATGCAGGTAACAACTCTTAGCTTGTCAATATGTTATTAATCCTTAACTTAACTTTGTCAAACCTTGTGAAAAAAAAAGAAACAGAGAGGAGAGAAATAAAAGGGGAGAGGGAAGGAGGGAGAGATTGAAATAAAATGGTATGAATATCAGACAACTATAAAATTATGATTAATGGTTTTATATACTTCGTCAAATAATATAAATAAGAAATAACATAATTTCCCTTTCTTACTTACTCTTAGTCCCTTAACTAAACCGTAGGTAAATAATATGACATAAAGAGATTGACAACTCATTTTTCAATCTTCAATTATCGTCTTCGTTTCAACACTAATGGTGGTGGATACTCTTATGAAGTCATCTCATGTCTCCCTCCACAATTCATCTTATCTTCTCTATTTTCTGATTTGCGTCTGTAACAAGTTTCTATTTCCTGGCCATGTGTTGGAATTAGTGACTCTTGTTAGAACTTAATCATCAGTAAAACGAATGATGTTTAATTGCCCTCTGTGTTATGTATATCAGTGCATCTACACTGATGGTTTACTGTAATCTTTATGCTAGAAATAAAAGTTTTTCAACAGTGTTTGTGTAGAAATCTATCGCACTGTCCACACGCTAATAACTTGACAAACTTTGTTATGTTCTCCCTATATAGTGTTTTGTCATTATCGAGTTATGTGACTCGAAGCTGAAAGTAATATAAGTAGATGAAGATTTTTCTTTGGAAAAAGTAAAACTGATTTTGAGAGCATATATTCCCACCTTTGCCATGACAGGTTGAGGCCCTGAAGCCTGACAGAGCTGTGGCCATTATGTTCTTGTCTTCAGGCATAACGGGGCTACCTAAAGTCATCATGCTCACTCATCACAATCTTCTTGTCGGCCTGACACTCGTAAGGTCAGTTTTGTACAAGGCTGCGAACTCGTTATTTGTCGTAAGCGGCTGTTAATTCATGTAAAGACAACACTACCGTTAGGAGGTCAAGGGTTTATTATTAGGTATCCACCGAATGCTGAATCTGATAATAATTGAAGTTTTTTCTTCCCTCAAAAGGTACTCACTAAATATTTTCTGATAGCGTCAAAACTAACGGAAAATTATGATTCGGTTTGGTTGTTTTGCCAATTTTTTTGATAAAATTGGGAAATCGGATTTCGAGCAATAACTTTATAATGCAACTTCCGATCAATTTGCAACTTACAACAGTGGTGTAACTTTTAGAATGTTCAATTTTCTGATAGGCTTTGTAGGAGTCAGTTTGCTATTTTTTTTTGTAAAACTATGAGTCTTTTTTTTTTTTTTTGTCCGATAACTTGAATGACTTCAGTTTTACAACGCTTATGCATTTAACCCAAAAGAAGATAGAGAGAGCCCTTTATTTTGCCATAATCAAGGGCTATAGTATTGTTTTGATTTGTGTAAATGACATTTCGCCATTTTTAAGCAAATAAGGAAATTGTTTTTAA